>JAWZTI010000087.1:35643-62975 GCA_039880955.1 Chlamydomonas urium | reverse complement strand
ACCCCACACTTCCCCCACACCTTGACGACCGCCTGTGCCTGCATCTCCTCCTTCACCGCCACCTCTGCCGCCTTCATTGCCTGTGCCGCTGCTGCCTCTGCCTCCTCCGCTGCCTTGGCCGCCGCCGCCGCCCTCTCTTCTGCATCGGCCTTGAGCAGCGACACCTGCACCTGGTCCGTCACCTCGGTCGCAAAACCCGCCGCGCTGTCCCGCGCAGCGAACGCGGCGTTGCGCGCTTGTACCGCCTCCACGGCAATCTACAAATCAGCATAGCGGTCGGACAGTGGGTGTTGGCCGTTTGTGTCAGGCTGTTGTTGCTGCGAACTAGTCGGGTGTTGTAGCAGCGTGATGCACTGCACTCTGCAATTGTAAAACGAGCGCTCTGCTGCTCCCTGCTGCTGAGGTCGGCACAGGCAGGTTGCTGGTGGGGCTGATTTGTACAGTACAGCACAAGCGTCACAGGTAGCGTCACCTGGCCAAACTGGCTGTACCTCCCTCCGCCTTCTCCACCACCCAGCCTCCGCCACCCACCTGACCCATTTCCTGTGCTCGCGCCTCAGCTGCTTCCCTCAGGCTGGTGGACTCTCGCAGCTTGCTCTAAGCACCGAGCGGCAAGGGGGGGGGGGTGCTGAGCTCACTCTATTAGTACAGCAACAAGCAGCGCCAAAGGAAATGCTTGGGGTGAGGAGCTGAAGCTGAATCACTCAGGCTGCAGTGAGGTGGGTCCAGGCAACCAGCACGGTGTGCTGAGGTAACTTGCATGATCATGGCGCTGGCGCGAATATCAGTCTCACTTTCCTGCTCTGTGCCTTTCTCAGTGGCGCCGTTGCCCCCGGGCGAACACCTGCTCTTAGACACGTTGCTCTCACCTGTGCAAAGTCCAGGGCCACGCGCAGAGGCGCCACAGAGGCGTTGTCCGCCTCCCTTGGCGCAACAGGGGCGGCGGCAGCAGCCCCGCCAGCTCCCGTTGCTGCAGTGGCAGATGGCGACGATGAGCCGGATGCGTTGCCTGGCGCTGCTGCTGAAGGGAGCGAGGCACGAAGCGCCCCGTTTCCATGGCCGGTGCTCATCATGGGTGCCAAAACGGATCGGCTGCCGCGCCAGCCCTGTTGCCGCGTACAGGGTGCGGAATGGCATGCCGCTGCTGCCGCGCCTGCTGAATTGTGCTGCAAGCTCATGGGCTGGCGTGCTGGCTGTGGCGTCCGCGGCAAAGGCAGCGGCCCTGCGCCCAAACGAGGGCCGCACAAGCCCACGGCTCTGCTCGGCTGCGCCATCTTGCAGGCGCACAATTGCTGCTGCGCGATGCGGAAACAGGAGCAACCCACACGCCTGGTGTGAACAAAAAATCGATCTTTACAGCAGCGCGCCGGCCACTTGCTGCAAGTCGGTCCTATGCTGTCACAAGAGCACGGCAAGTGCCAACGAAGTAACACCTAACACGTGTTGTCGTGCTGTGCAAAATGCGTTGATGGTGTTGCCAGTTTGGCGTGGGTTGCCACTGCTTGTGGCTGGACCGATACCGGCTAGACATTCACAGAGATTCTCAATCCTCACCTACCTAACAAGGCTTCTCACTGACAGCTTCAGGTCCTTTCCTACCGCTGCCACAAGGTGCTACCAAGGTGCAGCTCTGCAGCAACGGTATTACAGCCGCAGGCGCCGCTGCTGCAAGACCCTGTCCTGCTGCCCCAGCTGTATCCCCTGCTTATTCACCTGCTGCTGCTGCTGCTGCTGCTGCTGT
This sequence comes from Chlamydomonas urium, assembly GCA_039880955.1. NCBI lineage: Eukaryota > Viridiplantae > Chlorophyta > Chlorophyceae > Chlamydomonadales > Chlamydomonadaceae > Chlamydomonas > Chlamydomonas urium. The sequence continues at coordinate 61,234 of JAWZTI010000087.1, read as the reverse complement.
TGCTGCTGCTGCCTATGCTGCTGTTGCATCAGCCGCCGCGCCGTCGCGGTGCCCCGCTGCTGCTTGTGCTGCTGCTTGGCGCGCCCCAGCACGTGCGTTACAAGCGCGTGTGCGCGCATGAACTCCGCCTCCCCCAGCACAGGCTGCACCGCGACCTTGACGTTGGCCTCCACCCACTCCCTTGCCGCCTGGCCCAGGACGACGCCCTGGACGCCCGGCGTGCTCCGCACCAGCTGCAGCAGCTTCCCCGCAGTTTCCGGCACCTCCCGCAGCTCCACGACACGGTCAACCTCGCCGCGCGCCAGCAGCACCAGCTCTGCGCGTGCGAGCGGCGTCGTTGCGTAAACCCCGATGTGCAAACCCTGGGCGACCTCCATGAGGGTCTGGTTTGCGCCTGCCGCGTCGGCGCCCGCAGGGCCCTGCCAGCCGTGCTGGCGCCAAGCCTCCGGCATCAAAGGGTTGACTGGCAGCTGAATGTACCTGCGCGTTGATGTGTGCAGGTCAACACAACGTCACTGAGCCTGCAGGAAACACATTCTGCCATGAGATGCTGGCGCTGCGGCGCGCTTGCTTGTCAAATTCGGTGTACCCGCTTTGCTTGGCTGCTTAGGGCTGCACCGACAGGCACCATGCTCAAGGCAGCGCTTGTGTAGCAGAGTCAGTTGCTGGTGCGAGCAGGCGCCCTCCGTGCCCAGTGTGTTCCTCTACCCCCAGCCCCAGCGTGTCCCTCTCCTGCCAGCGCCGCTGGAAACTGTGCCCAGGCAGCGCTTGCCCCGCTAGCCACTTCCACGCCTGCCACTGCCCTGCCAACCCCTGCCACCCCTGCCAGGTGGACCTCCTGGACTAGCCCACCCAGCCCCTGATCTGCCCGCCACGTACCTGAACCCATGCCGCGCCCCGCCCGCCATTTGCGCCACTCGCACCACCTCTGCCAGCGGTAGGTAGCGGGGGTCTGACGGCGGCAGCCTAAAGCAGTCCCATGTGGCAAGGCCGTAGGCGCGAATGAGGTTGTCGGCCCTTGCGGCCTCGAGGTACTGGAACGCAGCCATGAGGCGGTCCTGTGCAGGGTGGAAGTGTGGGGTGGAGGTGTGGGGTGGAGGTGTATAGGGAAAGCAGGTGCAACCAATGCTACGGTGCCAGGCCTGTCCGTAGCGCGAGGGACGCCAGGAACGGGGAACAAATGGGGAGGGCGGCAACAGGGGAAATGTGGGTTGAGGCTTTGCTATTGCTTGCAAGCTGCGTTGTGTGTTGCGCCGACCTGCCGTTTCCCAGCGCAACAGTCACTGACCACTCTCCTGCTCTGCCCCGGTTGAGTCAGGGAAGGAGCTCTCGGTGAGGGCCGCGGGTGGCGGCTCCTTCCCTGACTCACACCTCTCACTCGCCAGGTGTGATTGCCGTGAACCCCACGCCTCCCTCAACAATAAAGCCTGCCCCGCCCCCCCCCGCCGCCAATAACTTGTGCTCCTCACACCTTGCCCTCTCACCAGGAACTTTTGCCTGCCCAGCACCTCCAGTTGCACCTCAGCCGCGTCGTGCAGGTACAGCACGTCCAGCGTCTCCAGCCCTAGCCTAGTCAGGCTCCTCTGCAGGGAGGCCTCCAGGCACTTCGGGTGGATGCAGTGGTGGCCCTGCAGGATGTCTGCCTGAGTGACAACGTCCTCCTTCAACAATCGCGATGCCAGCCTGTCGACAGGTGTGCGTGGGGTGCGGGAGAGTGAGCACGGCAGCAGGTTGCAATTGTCCATACAGAAAGTGGAGCCGCTGCTGATGTTGCTGATGCTGATGTTGGGCAAACAGCTGAACAGCACAAAATACAGAGGCAGCGCTGCAGTCCCTTTCGCCCAGCCCTTCCGAACCGCTATGCTTCGACGCGGTGCGCTCGTAGAGGTGCCCGCATGTATCTGCCAGCGCACCTCAACACACCAAGGACTGGCAGGATCCCTGGTCATGCTGGTGCACCTGAATCCATACACCCACCAACATCCCCGTCACACCCGCCTTGGGCGTTGCCCTGACTGTCCCCTCCTTGCCCATCATTACCAACCCCCAACCCCAACCCCGGCACCCGCCATTCTGTTACCCCTTGCTCCCCTCCTTTCGACCCACCCTGGACCCCACCTTGAGTCCAGGTAGCCAGCCTTGGTGGACACAAACAGCATGTCGCGGGTGATGTCGCGCCTCAGTGGCCGCTGCTGCACAAACTCGGGGGAAGGCGCAGGCGAGGGGGGAAGCGGTGGCGGCGGTGGTAGGATGGGCGCCTGACCCGGTGGGAAGTTCTTTTGGGTGTAATATGCGAACTGCAGTGGTGATGATAGCAGGGCAGCATCGGCGAGGAGGCAGGGCACAGGTTGACAATGATTGGCTTGAGCATGGGAGATGCTTTGAGTGGTGTCCGAGTGCTTTGTGCGAACGGGGCACTCCTCCACAATGCCACCTCAATCCATGGCAACGCAACCGCCTTCTTGGCGCGTCACCATCAGGTGCGACGCCGCGCATGTGCAAGCCCTGTCCCACACTGCGTACTCCGAAGGCCCCTTCTTGGTTGACTGCCAGGCATGGCTGAGGCGGCGGCCATGTTCCTGTCAGGGTGCTGCGCACCGCCAACAACCCATATCCCCCACTGACCGGCGGGTGCGGCGGCGGCGGCGGCATCAGCTTCCCCATAAAGAAGTCGCCTGACAAATCGCCGGACAGCAGGAAGGTCAGCGCCTTGCCTGTGTTCACCTCGGCGCGGCCGCCGTTGTACGCTCCGTCTGCAGGACAAGCAACAGCAAGGGGTGCGCAAGGGCATGAACAGTGCAGGTGTGGCAAAGCGTGGACTGATGCGTATAGCAGGCGAGTGTGGGCTTCCCACACACTCAAGTGACCAAGCAGAGGCCGCCATGAGTGTCATGCCTTGCTCAAGCAGCTTACACAACGTGCAGGCCTTCCCTGCATCAACCTGCCATCGCTGTTTCCTGACACACCTTCTCCCACTGTCATGACCCGATCCATGCCAGAGTACTGTTTCCCTCTCCTTTTCCATCTACCCAAAACAACCACTGGGCACCCCGAGATTCACCCCACGATAGATCCCACCGTCACCCAAAATTGCCGTCAGCACTGACTGTCCACGCCGCTGTCATCGGCTGGCACTCCAGCAGTGCCCCCACCCATCAGCACGCAGAGGCACCGCGCCTGCCTGACCCACCTTGTCACCTACGCCCATCCCCACGTGCGCCAGGCGCATGCTCCCAACCCCACCTGTGTCAATCACGTTCCAGCCATGTGTGATCGAGTGTATGACTGCTGACTCCACCGCATCGTCGCTGCGCCTGTCGGGGTTGCCGACCGTTGTGCTGATGGCGAGTGAGCTAAGCTTCAGGCTATGCACTGCGCGAAAGCAGCAGTGTGGCGGCAGGGCACACAAATCGGGCACAGGTACCCATCGTGCAGTCTGCAGGATGCAACCCTTGCAAGGCAGTCAAGTCGCATTGTGTGAAGCTTCGAGAATTACACTCATGAGCTGGCCCTTGATGTACACCATCAGGTGTCTGCAAGCAGCAGCCACATGACACTCCCTTGGCATTGCATTGGTAAGTACCAAGTCGCTCCCACAGCTCCCAATGAATGTCAAGCACATGAGCACGAAGCATGTGTGTGTGTGCTCTGGGGATTGCACCAGCTGCAAGTGGGTGCGCAGTGCCGCATGCCAGCACACAACTCACGCTTTGAGGCATGCGTTGCGTCCCTCCAGTGGCCTGCACTGATAGGGTACAGGGCCTGCATGATATGCGCATACGCCCTTGTTGCCCGCGGGGATGCGAACCCTTTATGCCGAATCTGCATGGCGTCACATGAAGCGGCGGGCCACAGGAGTGTTGCGAGTACCTCTGCCATTAGGTGCGCAGATCACAGCGCACATGCAACGCTGGTCAGCACCATGGCTAGACCAAGGTGTGCTGTGAAGCAGGAATCAACAACATGGTCTCTTCCGTGCTGGCACGTGGTGGCTCATGTGTCCCTAGCCCACTGTGTCAGGCAACCCACTGCCCACCCACCTTGTGCTCGCTGCTGCTGCCGCTGCAACGCTCTACATTACAGGTGGCAGAGCAGAACGTTCGCATGGTGTAGGCATCATACAGGCAGCCATTGTCGACAGCGCGCTCTTCGCAATCGGGCAGGTGATCCACACACGACCCCGCCGTGAGCTCAGTGTAGCCAATGAAAGCCTGGTTTCGAGCTGCAGTGTCGGAGGCGCTAGTGGGAGGGCAGTGCGCCCATAGCAGCAACAGCCAGCAGCACAACAGCGAGCCAAAGGGCCGCAGCATGGCTGGGCCTCTGCGTGCTGTCCCACCGCTGTTGCTGCTGGCTACGCAGATGCGCTGTCACAACTGTCTGTGCATCGCAGGCTAGCGCACCCAACCGCCGAACAGGAAATTGTATGAAATGAAATCAAAAATTACAAATTCATTGAGGTGTGGAAAGAAATGCCTTGGAAAAACTTGGGCTCATGTGATGGGGTTGCCCATTAGGACTGGCATTGCTCAAGTGTAGCCCCGGCGGTTTTCCTGTGCATTGCCTCTGGAGAGCGGGGGATGTTCTTAGCAGCGCTGAATCATACTGAGGTATTTACAGCGAACGTGTAAAGGCACGTGTGTCATGTACACTACCTGAAAAAAACAATGACACATACTTGCAGGTGTTGTCCAACAGGACCAGTCGGACAGGATGACCAATCCACCGTGCACGTGCAGCAAAACATTTTGTGCCCACACTCAACCTTCGAACTCGAGGGTGCAGCAGAGTCAGCACAAACAAACAACAACACGCACAATTGCAGCCATTGCGTAACATCAGCTTGTAGAACCTGCCGTCTCAGCTCCCTACTACCAGTCAACTGCTGCGAAGACCTGTGCAAGCGCTGCTGCAGGGGAGTGGCAGGGTGGCGGCAGAGGAGGCGAGAACCCAGGCCTGCAGCTGACGTGGGCGCTCCAGCGTCAATTCATGCCCAGCCCAACCACTCCATGCAGCGTATGCAGCAGTGGCACTGACCGTGGCACTGCAGTTGTATTGACATTCCCATGCCGACGCCTGCAGCGAATAGAACAGCCTGCCTGCCCTGTGCCCTGCTAACGGTAGCTGGCGCTCTATTGGCGGCCGCCGTGACGCGCAGTCAGGATTGAATGTGCAATGCGTGAACGATGCCCTGCAGGTTGCAGCTGCAAGCACTGTCGTTGCGCCGCTCGGTGCTGCTGCGTGCCGCCCCACCTGACGGGACCTGCTTTCCGAAGCAATGCGACTGGACGGTCGCGATCGCAGGCCAAGAGCGACGACGTTGTCAAGAAGGCGGGCAGCTGTGTACCATCTGGCCGCTGCACAGCGAGGTTACATAGAGCTACTACCAGTTTGCGGCCAGTCGGCCAGGATAAGGCTCGCGGGGCTTGTAATCGCGCAGGGACCTGCTGTGTATGCACGGCGCAGGGTGCAGGGGCGCTGACATACCACTTGACAGAGGGCTGTAGCACATTTACCATAGAGCGGGAAATACCGTGTATTTTTGTGATTTTAATACCGTAGCCGTCATAATGATTCGTTTTCACAAGTTTCGACGGCCTCCAAAAACGGGTATGAACTTCACACTTTTGGTTATATGCGGTCAGGTTCGACAAGCCCAGGCCTGCGCAAAATCAATGTAATTCGATGCGCGCCAAACTCGCGCCTCCGGTCAAACGCGTCCTGGCCAGCGCATGCATGCGCTCTACTCGCTGTCACAGGGGCAGGTGCTGCACCAGCTGGCTGCCGAGTGAACCAGCCAAGCTGCAGCAGACTCGGGGCATTTTTTTCATCGCGCTCGCTTCTTGACGATTGCTTTAAGCGGTCAAGCGTTCTAGGCGGAAGCCCGCCGCAGGGCAGCATCTTGCGCAGAGCAGCGCATGCGCTGAGTCGCGAGATTGACTCGAAACTGTGTGGGGGTTCACACTTTTGACCTGGGTCAAGTTTGCCCATGCGCTTGTGCTTTGTCAGGTTCGACGGCCATCTGGTTATCGGCGCTCTGGCACTTAGGCTAATTCGACAGGCCCGCTGTCGATCGGTGTCGAATCATTCTGACGGCTACGGTACTGTGAATTTCCCATCATCGTAGCCCAGCTTTGCGCCAGCACCTGGCAATTTCGCTGCGCTCTGCTCTGGATCGTCTCTGTGCAACAGCGCTGGTGTTCTGCGGTGCAGCAGCAACCACAGCAGTACAAGCGTAATGTTGCGTTGCGCCTATCCGCTGGCAGTACAGCTGTGTTGGCCCGTCAACAGGGTCCAGTGCTGTGCTTCCCAGGAGCCTGGGCCTGGATCCGGCCGATACACTGGCAGGGACGATGGCTCCTGGTGGCGCTGCTGCGACGTCCACAGGGGCAGCAGGGGCGCTGTGCAGGTCAAGTAAAAGGCTGCCTCTTGCAGGCTGTTCACCAGGAGACGTGAAACGCCACCTGCTGCTGCTGCTGCTGCTGCTGACCATCGCAGCTGTTGTCGCTGGCCTGGAGGCTGAGGCCACCACTGTCAGGGGCAGCAAACCGCGCTGCCCCTCAGCTGCTGCTGCCGTTGCCGCTGGTGCATCCATTGCAACAATCATGGCCCCTTCAGCTGTGCCATCGTCGCCCAGTGCTCTGTCAGCTGCTCCAAACGCAGCATCCACGAGCGCCACAGCAGCAGGCAAGACGTGTTGTGCAGGTGGGCCAACCAAGCTGTCTTGCAATCCTGCCGCAAGCTGTGGCAGACTGGGGTGTCTTGCTGCTGCTGCTGGACTTCCACTGTCCCCTTCATGACCCATTGCGGCCTGCTTTGCTGGCGCCACCCCCAAGCATGTCACATGCGCTGCTGCAGGTTGCGCTTGCTTCAGAAACCGTTGCATGCACTTGGGCATGGCTTGACGCGGTCGCTGACCCTTGACGCTCCACTCCACGCTTGACATGGCCTTTTGTGCCATGTGAACAGCTGCACTGCATGTTCGAGGTGCAGTCGGGGGCTGCAAGGCAGTGTAGTCCGTTTGCTCACCCTGCACTGGCGCTGCAACCGCTGCATGACCCGTGCCGTCCTGTCTGTTGACGGCTGCAACCTCTAGGGTCGGACACGCCTCGCAAGTACCCATGCCTGCTGCTGTGCCTTGCGTCGGTGCAGTGAGCAGCGCCCTCCCGGATGTTACCAGGTGGTCATCTGTTGGTGCAGGGTGACGGCCCTTGCTGATCCACTGCCCCGATGACAGTGTCGTACCACAATCTACCAGGGTTGCGCTGTACTCCTTCAGGCCTGACTTAGTTGATGTGGTGCGTGTGCCACCATGTCCTGCACCTGATGCCTGCTCTTCTCCCTCCAAGTTATCTCCTGATGCCCCTGGGCTGTGCAGCGCTGTCCCAAAACCAAACGGCGCAAGGTCGGCTGCGCTGCAAACGTCCGCCTGAAGCACGTGGTGCTGTGCAACATGCGGATGTGGGCATTGCATAATTGACGCGGCAGGTGCTGCAGATCCTTCAAGGCTGGGTGATGTTGGTGCTGCCATCGGTGTGCCGCTATGGACAAAGCTGTACTGCTGCTGAGCCACGCCACACCCAGGCTGTGCATCAACTGGAAGAGGCACACAACCTGCGGGCGCAAGTCGTGGTGCTATGTCCATTGAGCCAACCAGCATGCACAAGGGCAGCGCTGGATTGCAGGGTTGATGCTTTACATTTTACTTGCCTGAGTGTATGCTGGGCGACGATCCATCACCTTGTGCCTGGTGGCTTTCGTAGCCTGCTTCTTCCGTTGTGTCGTCAGGCACTGGTTGAATGGCTGGAGCGCTGCATGGCACGCTTGCTGCACAGCAGTCAAGCTGAGCCACGTTGTCAGAATTGCTTGTGCTGTCACTGCTTGCATGGCCAGAATCACTGGTCTCGTGCTCGCACAGCACACCAGAGACTATGTCCTCAGCACAGGCTGGGCCAGCAGCGGCCCAGGCTGAGCATTCAATCTCATGCACAAGGCTGCAGGGCACCAAGCTGCAGGGCATGGCATGTGGCGCGCCAGCCCATGGTGGCTGGCAGGGCCGTGCAGACGGACCGTCGAGCAGTGTTTCCGCTACAAAGTCTGTGTCAGACGCTGTGGTGTGGCGCTGCATCTTGGATGCAGGTGGTGCGGAGTCGACATCCTGCGTCTCAGCGCAGCGCCGCTTTCCGACGACCACGCAGCATTCCTGAGAGGCGGGGTTGTGACACAGCTGCATCCTAGGCGCAAACATGGGGTCGTGACCGTGATGCAGTGCGCGTGTTTGGTGGTGGCGCACATGCCATGCTCAGGATGAGTGGCAGCAGCTGTCAATCCTGGCGTCAAACTGGACTTGAATTTTTGAAAATGGCACTTCCAGGTCACAAAGGTTGCAAGTGTTCCAACGTAGCAGTGAGGCGAAAAACATGGCACGAAGTGGAAATCAGGGTGAAAATCACACTCAGTGAGGTGTGGCTAGATTGGTCGAGACAGGTCGAGGAACGGCAGACAATGAAAAGGTAACATCCTGCTAGGCAGAGCAATCGCATCCCCAAGCTAAACACCAAGCGTTCACTCTGTTCGACAACTACACTTGACTCGCGGCTCTCCCAAAATGTTGTAGACTATATCTCAACTAGCACTCACGCCCTGTCATGAAACCATTGCTGCTGTAGCTGCTGTGAGGTCGGTGAGCAAGCCCCTCAGACGGCTCAGAACCTCAGCTGACGAAGGACGTTGCGATGGGTCGACGCTAAGACACGCCTCTGCCAGAGCCTGTGATGCAGCAATGCAATGCAACAGCCGAGCAATGAACAGTCAGTCACCAGGCTGTGCGCTGCAGTGCAAAACATGTAGCAATATGGCAAACCAACGATGACTGCCACGACACTGCGCAGCTTTGCCGAGCCAGCATCTACACGAGTTGTGAGTTATGACTGTGGAAGTCGCTGCTTGTCCCTTCAGCCGTCGGGGCCCAGCCAGCTCTTGATTCCTCTAGTGACCGCTGCCCTCCAGCTCAGCTCACCCTGGTTCCGGCGTGGCAGTTGTCAGGGAACACCAGCTGCGCCTTCTCTGACCCCACCTTCATCAGGATTTGGTGGTGGTTCAGCCCGTGCCAAGGCCGCCGACTGGTGAGCATCTGCCACAGAATCACACCCAGGCTGCACAGCAAAGCGAGGCATAAAGCGGTTCAAGTTACTGGTCAGTGCACACCCCTAATTGCCACGCAGCACACGCCTCCTGCACTCATCAGGGAAGCAGCACGCTTGAGTAGTTGGGACAGGGGTGCTGCTCATCGTGCGCCGCATGCGGGGCTGCTCACCTGTACACATCCGCCGCCTTACTGACAACGTGCTTCTCCAGCGTCTCCGGCGCGCAGTGTGTGATGGCGCCATGCTCCTGCACCACCTTGCTGCTCTGTCCCTCGACCAGCTGCACCGCCATTCCAAGGTCACACACCTGCAGTGAATGCAAAGACAAGGCAGTTGGTTTGAAACCTTGGTCTTACTGTAGCCTGTAGCTGTCAGGGCAAGCATTGCTTGCAGCTTCCTCAAGTTGCCTGCCCAGCCCTACACGTGACGACAGCTGGAGTGAGCGTCTCAGACCTTAGAGCTGGTTGTCACCAGCCTCGCCCAACCAGTTGGAAACCTTGCAGGGACAGCTGTGCTGGATCAGCACAACCGCCACGCACCTTGGCGCACCACTGCCGGCCTGTGACGGAGCCGCTGAACGCAGAGGCGGTGTACTTGAGCAGTATATTGTTGGCGCTCAGGTCGCAGTGACAGACATTGTGCTGGTGCAAGTGCAGCAGCGCAGCAGACACCTCCACCGCAGTTGCAAGCACCGCCTGCAGCAGCAACAGGGGCATGGCGGGTGCAGAGGAGGGGTGCAAGGTGGAGGTGCTACGTACTTGCGCAGCAGGGGCTGCACGTGGCTGACTAGCGATGCGTGACTGCAAGCTGTTGAGGTACTGGAACAAACGGTCTCAAGGCTGTCGCCTCTTGCACAGAAACCGCTCACCCTCAGGTTGACTGGGTGGTCGGCGCTTAGCCCATGACGGAGCCAGTGCTGGTCAATTGCATCCTGTGCAGCGGTGCACAGGGAAGGAGCAGGGGCGCTGGTCAGCGAGGTGACAGCTGCACTGCACTGCCTTGCAAGCGGCCACTCGTCACAACCGCCTTCCCTTTCCGCAGTGCCTGGGCAATCACTGCCCAAGCCTGCTGGCTCACCTGCAAGCTGCCTGCATCCATGTATTCCATGACCATGAAAACGCGCAGCTTCACAGGGTACTGCACGACGTTGCCCGCAGCAGTCAGCACTCCCCCCATGTGGCCTGCTCGCTTCGCGTCCACAGGATCGATGGCGGGCGGCGCAGGTGCAGCAGGCGCGGGCGCGTCTGCAGCAAAGCGGTTACTGGCGTTGACGGGGTTCGTTGGGTGCACTTCCTCGGTGGGACGCGGCATCCAGCCTTGTTCCACGCTGCCGAGTAAGTGCCACATCGGCATGTGCGCCACAATGTCGCTGGACATGAATGGCAAGAGATCAGGGTGCACGCAGGTGAGCTATGTTGGCGCGCCACACAAACGCATCGCCACCAGGGTCAGATCAAACACCCAGCCTGACCAACAAGGCCAGTGTTGCAGCCAGCATGATCTAGTGCCTAAGAACAGGGAGTGCAAGCAAGGCTTAGCAAGCGGGATGACTCTTCTCACCTGTCATGAGCGGACAGCGACGACTGCGTTGACAGGCTGGGCATCAAGCTCATGTTGAGCAGCTGGTGCAGCAGCTGGCTGCACCTGCGTTGGCTGACACAGCTGCTGTTTGCTGTTGCCAGGACCCGCTGCGCAACACTGCTGTGGGAAGATCCCAGCTGCTGCGACATGGTGTCGCGCCGGGCCATCTGGCTGCTGCTCATCGCCGACAGGTGGCTGCTGCCCGTTGCCCGCCCAAAGCTGCTGCTGCTGGGCAAGCCAAAGCTTGGCACAAGGCTCGACGCGGCGCTCAGGCCATTGCGGGAAGCCAGGTCGGCGTTGCTGGGCACGTTGCTGTGTGCGTTGCTGCCGACGCTTGCGAGGGACGCGGCACCTGCCACAGACCCAGCCGCCGTCTTGGCTGACTGGAGCTGCGCTGAATGCTGTGATGAGGACAGCACAAGTGAACCGGCTGCCGTCGAGTTGCCTAACGATGACGACACCGTTCGGTTTGGATCCTGCCGCTGCTGCTGCACAATCTTCTGCAGCTCTTGTTGCAGGTGTTGCTGGAATACTCGAATCTGCTCAGCGTGCGTGCTCGCCTGGCCTTGCTGTCGCATCGTCTGCGCTGCTGCCGCTGCCACCGCCGCTGCTGGCAGCATGAACTGCAATGAGGAGCGGCGCGCTGCCCCTCGCCTGAACACAGGCGCCTCCGATCCTATTGTCTGAAGCGACGCCTGCCGTGGTGGCAGCTTCCGTTTGAGGGGAAGCAGTACAGACGGCTGAATGATGGAGGCACGAGACGCGGACCTTGATACAGGCGTGCTGCGTGGTTTGTTTCCGGCTTCGGGCTCTGCTGGCACCTTGGCCGCGAATGCAAAGGGCGATTCCGAGCCGCCTGCACTCTCCGCTCCACCAGGCCGCACCAGGTCCAGCCACAGCGGCTGCACAGGTGGCGCCTGAAGGGCCAGCTGAGTGAGCTGCAGGCAGCTGCTGCTGCTGCCTATGCGCGACAGCGTTATGAGCTTGCTGCTGCTGCTGCTGTTGGCACCGCTCTGGGGCTGAGTCGGGATCGTGCTGCTGTCGTCGGCGGCCCCACTACGGGGCAGTGCTGCTGCCGGCACTGACGGAAGCTTGTTGTTGCTTGGCCCTTTGGACGATGTCGGCGACGAGAGAGTCCGCGCCATGCACAGCAACTCTGCTGTGCTTGCTGCGGTCACTCGCATAAAGCTTGTGCTTGCGTCCCCATCAGGAGCAAGCACGGACGCCGAGCCTTGAGCCAATGCCGTGCAGTCAACATCCGCATCTGCCGATTGTGGAGTCTGCAGACCAAATGTGGCAGTTCCAGCTTCAGCAGGCTGTACCTGCTGAGAGCCTGCTGCTGCCACAGGCTGCATTGTTACTCTGGGAGTCGCCCGTGCAACAGTGGCAGCGGCCTGCTGGTGCGCCTCCAGTTTGAGCAGCGATCCGTCGCTGCAGTGAGATGCAGACAGCAGCTGCTGCCACCCAGCTGAGTCGTTCATCATCGGGTCTACCTGGCTGCCGGTGCGCGGCAGTGCCAGGCTCACCACTGGTCCTGCTGAGCTGCAGCTGCCACTGTCGGTGGTGACAATAGATGCTGTGCCCTGCAATCCAATAGCATGACCAACTGATGCACGCCGCTGTCCACTGGGCAGGACGGACGACTGCCCTCTGCGCTCCAGCTGCCGAGCAGCAGTTACCTTGTGGCCATCAACAACGTTCCTGTGGCTTCCGTCGGGGCTGGGCAGCGTGCCATCCATCTCGCTGCTGTCCTCAAGCCGCGCCGGCAGCGAGCCACGGCGCTTGGATGGCGCACGCGCCGCCGGGGCTTGGACAGAGGCCGCTGCGGCGTCCAAGCCCGCCACCAGGTGTGTCCAATGCGAGCTGCTTGCATTCAGGGAGTCAGTTGTACCACGCTCCATGATTTTCGTGCACTGCGGCGCAAACCCCCAAGACCCATTTTCTTGCAGGGGGGACGGGTCTGAGGCTCTGGGCCCGCCCACAGCCCCCGGGCGCGGGTACTGGCCAGGCTGCGCCTTCTGCGTGAGCTGACTCTGGGAAAGCAGATGCAGAGTATTGTTTAACGCGGGCCTTGGCACCCCCCACGCAATCGCGCCTGTTGCAACACCGCTGGTGGCCAGTGCTACTGCAGACACACCAGCGCTGCCATCCAGATTACCAGCAGCAGCATGGTCACCGGTGAGGCCGACATCTGCTGCTGCCATGCGCGAGCTCAGTGTGCCATCCGCCGCCACCGCTGCCATGCTCTGCTCCACCACCAGATCTGCAAGTGCTGTGCTGACGCGGGCATCGATCAAGATCTGAGTTTTGCTCTGCAGTTATGCAGGGAAGGAAGCAGCGGATTGGCAGCTGGGCTGGTGTCAACGCTGTGCACTTTAGCAGCACACCACAGCACGGTGGCACTGGCATGCCATGGTATCCCTGCAAGCAGAGCTTTGCTCACCAGAAGCCCTTTAAACCAAGGGCGCCTGCGCTTACCTTGCTGCGTTGCAGAACGCCTGCAGCGTCCATGAAGTTGGGGAGTGTTTCTGACGTCATCGTGCAGTTTTCCGGCACGGGCTGGAACATAGGCATCATGGACATTGTGCGCCCTGTAACAGCACGCAAGGGGAGGCCGTGGTGAGTTTTGCGAGGTGGTCCCTCAAACAGCACGATCAACAGTTACCTGGCAAGTGAGGATGAAAGTAGAGGCCGCACCCTCTCAATTAGAAAGGTACGGCCTTGTGGCCAACTCGACAGCTGGCATTTTGTTGATTTGTCATACCGTATTTACGATGTGGTACTACGGCTGGTACTGCATCATGCGGTACTGCGGCTGGAAGTACGCACCTGACTGCGCACAGGCGGCTGAAGGCATGGTGTCGGGCGGTATTTCCATCGCCCAGGACATGGCGCTCGACATGATCTCCGCGTCGTCCTGCTCCAGCAGGTGCGCCGAGAAGGCGACGAAGCGCGTGAGGTACAGGTGGCTTAGCTGCTGGCCGAGGCGCACCTCGCTCTCCGCAGCACGGTGGTCAACGTCCGAGCGCACGACGTAGTCTTGCACCTGTGCGGCAAAGCCAGTACATTTGTCAGCAAACCTGGGGCGCAGTCAGGCTCTCAGCGATTCGTTCAGCAGGTAGATCGCCTCCACAGGCCTGTGCCTGCGCAAGGTCGGCACAGCGCCTGCTCTGCAGTCCCAATGCCATCTGTCTGTGTACCTTGACGGCCACCTTGGCATTGTGCCAAGTGCATTGGTACACGATGCCGAAGCGTCCCTCTCCCACCATCCTCCCCGCCCTGAGTCCATCAAACACCGTGCACAGCCCCAGCAGTGGGTTGGCTTGCAGCGGCGGTGGCAGCCGCTTGAGGCCCTCCCTGCAGGGCACAGCAGCACAGACAGCACAATCGTCACAGCTGCGCATATGGACAGGGGTGATTGCGCAGAGACAAAGCTGCTGAGCAGCGGATGACATGACGTGCCAATGAGGCTCACCCTCAGCCGCCCTCACACTCACCCTTGCTGCGCATCGGCAGGGTAGCGATATAAACAAGCCAGGTACAGGCCCTGCAGCAAGCCATCTGCCTGGCTGCGTGCCACAGACCTGTGGTTGTGTGTGCGACCGGGTGTCGTTTGTTGGGCAGAGCCTAGGCGGGCTGTTGCTGGGTCAAACACCAACAGAAAGCCTTGGGAGTCAGGGTTGGTGCGCAGGCGAACCTGCACCGAGGCACAGCGCAGTTCGCATCACAGCACTGAGCGAGAAACAAGTGTGCTGGCACTGTGCATACAGCCTACATCGCAAGGTGCAGTTCGCAACACCATTGCCTGCCTGCAAGGTGAAACGTGCTGGAGCTTCGATGGATGCTTGCAACTTCTGAAGACTTCCTTATCAACAGGAGAATGCACTTGCCTTCTGGGTTACGAAAGAATTGCCTTGCTTTGCATCGTTCCGAGTACCCTCGTTGGCAATGGGGGCATCGCTGGCTGTCTCAAATAGTGCGTCGATGCCAGAGCTGACAGCTTCGCTGACCGCCATGCCTGCAGTCAAACATGAACACAATGCAGTGAGGCAAGGTGTGTGCTGTCTGGCTTTCACATGCAGCCCTTGAGCTGATGCTTGCAAAGCAGGCCCAGAGAACAAAAGCATGGCCTAGTCCTCAAACTGAGCAACTGACACACAGTGGACTGCCATCACAACAACAGCCAGCCTCCCCTCGCCCCTTACATCCCCCGCACCTGTCAGCGCCCTCCAGCCCGAAGTTGCATACAGCACTGGCCACTCCGCGTCCCGTGTGTCAATGAGCAGCACGCAAGAGCCAGCCAGCAGCTGGGCATGCATGTTGTAGGACGTGAGCAGCCCGACGCCCATGCACAGGGTAAAGCTGTTTCCTGCAGCTTGCGGCTTGTCACCGTTCTCAGTGGAATGGGGCTTCAGCTGGCTGGCTAGCCGCTGATCGGTTTCAATCTCATGTGCGGCGATGGAAGCAAAGTTCATTATCAGCTGGCTGTGCGCTTCAGACAGGCTGCACATGCAGGCAGCAGCAGCAACAGGATTCCAGGCATGTCGTACATGCACCAAATCAGAGGCGGCATCCATATGTGGTGCAAGGGAAGCTTGCAGCCCCTCAGAGGTTTGTGTTGAGTCCTGTACTCCCTGCTGACAACTAGCTGCAGGAGCCCGTGCTGTGCCGCGTGCTGAGCTCACTGTGCATGATCCCCTGAACAGACCTTCCCTCAAAGTTTTCAAGGCGTTGGCGCACCTGAGACGCTGGGCGCTGGCGAACCCCACAATGCCTGTGGCACGCCCGTCCCACAGCTTCAGGGGGGCAGCGAGGCAGCTGCGTGTTCCCACTGCAGCTCCGGCCAGCGCATGCGGCGCACGTTGTGCATCTCCTATCGATGTCACCTGGCTGCGGTCAAGGTTACTCAGGCCCATGGCACAGCTGTTGCAAGTGATGCGCAAGCGGAAAGTTGCATGTTAGGGGTGCAATTGGGTCAGAAAGAGATAGTTAGTCAGCTTGTCCACAGCTGCGCCAAGCCTGAAGGCGCCTGCCTCCACTCTGATGACAGCTGCAAAGTTTGCCTTGGCCACCCTGTGAGTACTGTACTTACAGGTGTGCATCCTGCTGATTTCCGCCACGTGAATAGCAGACCCAGCTGCCGCAGTCCTGGTTTTCCAGCAGCAAGGCTGCTACAGGTATGTCCCACACCTGCGGCGAAAGCACCAAAGCTGGTTGTGAGCTACATACTGCGGGGAAGGGACGGGCCCACTAGCTGTGCAGGGACGCCCTCCTGGCTATGGGGAGTGGGTTGCATGTGGCACAGCGCACCCGGCAAATAGTATCCAACACATTTTGAATCTCTGGACAGCACAGCTCTGTGTGAGCGAGGCTGCAGCCTGCTGCCACTCCTGACACTTGTGCTGAGGTGCATGGAGTTGCCGTGTGAGACGACACGTGCAGCTGCCTTGAGGTGTCTCGTGTTTCCAGCGCGGGCGAAGAGCAGGTCGAGTCCGTGTGCTGAAGCTGCGCATCGCCGCATGGGCTGTTGCCGGGGGTGTTGCGTGTATCCACCGCCACCGCACTGCTGGGCGTCCCGCGCGTAGGCTGTTCAACAAACGTCTTGCCGTCGCCGTCGTCCGTGTTGCTGCGCGGGGACATGCCCGCATCCTGGCCATCCTGCACACGGCACCATGAACGCGGCATGGGCGCTCCGTCCAGCGGCACGCATGCGGTGAAATATTCACGCCTACCTGCTGCGTAGACAGGCAGGCGCCCATGGCTAAAAACTAGGCCTCCTGGACCATGTCTCAACCTTGGAATTGCACGCGCTACAGCTACAGGCGACACGCGCAACGTTGCTACTTGTTTGCAACCACGCCCAGCGGTGTACAGAAGGCTGCAGCCGCTATGTTGCAACATGTTGTGTGGGGAAGGAAGGGGGATGTGGCTTGACTACCGACAACTGTGCAAGCGAAATCTCGGGATCACGGCGGGCGAACCTCGGTGATTGGCAGGGCCAACACGATTAGCATATGCAATCCTCAATTGAAGATGACAACAACAGTTTGACAGTCAATGCCGCAGTCAATAGGCCCCCTCATGAAAGAAAGATCTTCTGGAAGAATTGGGTTGATGTCACGGTGTTGAGGCGCACGTGACTTGCACACATGTCCTGCATACTCCACAACCAGGACCAGCGGCGTGCCCCGCCTCAAGCCTCCTCCTCCTTGAGCAGCGCCTCTGCCAGCACAGGCACTACCAGTGGCAGCGCCGGCAGCAGCGCCAGCGGCACCAACATGCCATCAAAGGCGATGGCCGGTCGGTCCCTCAAGCAGCCACCTGCAGACCCAGCATCCAGACCATCTGGCATGCGTGGGTAGCGCTGGCTGAAGTGGGTGAGGATGGTGCGGTATGCCTGCAACCATGGCAAGGGCCAATATCGCAATGTATGAATGGTGTGCTTGATGCTGCACAGGTGCTTAGGAGGGGGTTAAAGCTAGGGACACGCCATTCGGATGCAGCAAAGCTGGACAAGCAGTGGCAGGTCACCACAGTTGGCACACAGCGGTGCTTCACATGCGCTCAGGCACGGACAGGACATCATACACCCCGTACACGTGTCGCAAGCGTGCCCCGTGCTTGCTGATGTTCATCAACTGGCCAGTCAGCGCACAGTCAACGCAGAGTGTTGCGCACAGGTATAGCAATCAACCTAGGCAAAGTGGCGACACGGCCCTGTGAAATGCAGCCCTGTTCCTTGCTTACCCCGCGCCCTGGCCTCCGCACCTGCATGCTGCGTGCGGCCGCCAGTGCCTCTGCGCTTGTGCTGTGGCGCTTGGACGTCGCCATGGCTAGCAGCGCCGGCTCAAACGTGGCCTCGTGCACCAGCAGTGTTGCGCCCTGCCCAGCCTGCTCAAGGCGCCGACACGGCCGCGTATCGCCTGCAGCACGGCAGAGCGCATAAGTATGCGGTTAGCTCCTGATCACATGTGTGTTTGAATATGCGCGTCGTTTGCGACATGTGCAGCTTGAAGTTTTTTCGTATGTGTTGCGTGCGACGCAGCTTGCAGACCTGAGCACATGAGCTGCCACGTCAATCCCCACCTGGCATCGCAGCTGTGACCAGCTAACCATGAGCTGTGACGCAACACCCACAACACCCTGACCAGACCCACACACCTGAGTACACGAGCTTCCAGCCACAGCGGTGCTCAATCACGAGCCCCCATGCGTCCCTGCAGTGCTGCACTGGCACCGACCGCCAGCACACTAGGCCAAGTGCCCCTGCCAGACGCTCACGCTGCTCCTGCTGCTGCTGGCACAGCTTGGAGCCAGGGGCTTGCGGCGGGCGCTGGCTGTCAAAGGCACTGCGAGAGGGCAATTGTGCAGAGACACAGGTTCCAAGCAATTTTGTTGAGCCGGCCTTATGACTAGCATAACCTAACTGTAGCAGCAATGTCATGGCAGCGGTTCTTCTCCCTCTGCCGCGAAGGCAGCTGCAAGGCCTGCATGATAGGCTGCTTGTCAGCGCTGTTGTGCGCACCCACGCCCCCTTGCGCATGAGCTGCTTCCCCCTACCTGCAGTGCTGGAACGCCAGCCTCCAGCCCGGGTGCACAGCCTGCACATGCTCCAACCAGCGGCACACCTCCCAGGGGCCAACCACGAGCAGCGGTTGGGCGGTTGGCGGGCGGTTGGACAGCAGCTGCGGCAGGCCCAACACGTGGTCTGCATGCTTGTGCGACAGCCACACGCACTGCAGACGGGCGACCTGAACATACGCAGGTGCAGGTGAGGCAGCAGAGGCCTGTTAGGCAGGGCCGAGTACTGGTGTGTATGCATGGCCCATGCCAGATCAACCTTGCAGTCCTGCTGGTAGCAGTCCCAACAATACGGTGATTTCTCAAATCAGCACAGTTCATACCGTCAGATAGAGTTCAATCAGCACGGCGCTTGATGGCGCGTTCGAACTTGTGCAGCACACAGACAAATTCATCTTGCATTGACATCATCCGCCAACACAGCAACACCCTTCGTCTTACTAAATACTGGAGTTGAATGGCGAACCCTTTGGCTCACCACCGCCTTGGCTCCAGCGGGCCCAAACCAGCGCAGCAGCTGGCCCCAGGTGCCCTCCCCACAGTCCATGAGCAGGAAGTGACCAGACACGCGCAGCAGGATGGCGCTGGGACCCCTGCGCATGAAGGCATGGGCAAGGCGAGGGTTGAGGGGGAGCAGAGCGACAGAGTGCCATGGGCTGCGCAGAGCTGCCCCACACATTCCTCCCTGCCCCCGCTCGCATCTCCATGCGCCTCACCCATGCCCCACTACGGCCACGTCCCTTCCATCCCCCCAGCGCGCCCCTCAGACGTCGCACCCACTCCGATCCCCACGCACCTGTACTTGGAAGGCTCAGCGCTACCTGTGCCTAGGAACAGCAGCCCCGACTCTCGCGCCTCGGTTCGCAACAGGCAGGCAGGCACAGGTTCCTCATCCGCCCCAGGGGGCAGGGCCCAGTCCAATGCCGCGTCCCCAGCAGTGCCTTGGCCTTCAGGGTCACGGGCGCTGTCCGGGTCAACATATCCGCTGGCGGTGGTGGTGGTGAGTGGAGCCGCAGCCGCAGCCGACGCTGCCGCACCGGACGCCACTGCTGTTGCCAGCCCTGCAGTGCCGGGAACCTGCTCAATGCCAGTGCCTGTCAGACGGCAAGGCAGTAAGGCAGGTGGAGTCGACGTGCCATCAGCTTCAAGCATCAGCACTGCTGCTGCTGCCGCTCCACTTGCTACAGTTGAAGCTGCGGCCCCTACTGTTGCGCCTGATGGTGGCACACCAGGTAATAAGTGCAGCCAAAACCCGCATTGGTTACAACTGCCCCCGCACCTGCTCCTGGCATCTCCGCCTCCGCTACCCCCGCCTTCTGCAGCGTCAACTTCAGACGCTTGGCAGCAGCTCGGTTGTCAGCGGCGGGCCCAGCCAAACCTGCAGTTGTGGAAGACTGCAAACCTGACATGTGCTGCTGCTGCTGCAATGCGTGAGGTTGACGGCCTGGTGAGCCAGGAGGAGGACGAGGGCCTGGTACTGAGAGAATTCCCTTTGGCTGCTGCGGAGGGGGCCAGTGCGGCTGGGCCAGCTCATATGCACCGGGCGTAGGCCACGCATGGTGAGCGGGCGGCAGGTTGGGGTGCTGGAGGACATGTGAGTCGGGTTGCTGGTAAGGCGGCTGCGGCTGCTGGGGGTGATGCATGGGGGGCGGCTGTGTGTGCTGGTGCATCTGCATGTCCAGCATGAAGGTTGCGCAGGTTGCCAGCCAGCCAGGGGCCGGTGCAGGCCTGTCGCCATGCATCACGCTATTAGGGTGCGGGTGCAGCGATGGCATGGCACTGGCATGCTGTGCACCCTGCCAATGCTCCTGGCCACGCTGCTCAGCACGTTGCTGCTGCCACTGCCATGATTGCTGCTGCTGCTGCTGCTGCTGCTGCATTGGCTGCATTGGCTGCATTGGCTGCCCTCCTTGTGGCCAACAGGCAGGCGCTGCTGCTGCTGCTCCTGCAGGCTGCTGCCCGGGCAGCTGACTAGTACCAGGCAATGGTGCTGAGGCAGGGGGCACGTCCAGCATACTGAGTGCTAGGCTGCAGTGCTTCATCCGCGGCACTGTGCTGTGAAGCTCCTGCACGCGAGCAGAGACAGGCCAAGGTATACCGTTATGGTGCACAGCAAGTAGCAGTTCAATCCACCAGCAGCACTCTGGGCTTACAATGCCATTCTCGCACGTCAAAGAGTGCCACGCACGCTCCAAGCCGTTGCCTAACCATGCAAAAGCAGCTGCTGCACAATGGTCCTGTTGCTTGAGGGACAAACTGCAGTTGCGCCTGCGCCTGCACCTCTGTGGGAGCACACCTTGATCAGGCGCTGCAGCGCCTCGCCCTTGCTGTCCAGCAGCTGCCGCTGCACCTCCTCGGGAACAATCGGCAGCGGCGCCACGCTCACATCAGGAGTCAGACGCTCGTCAGGCCATGCCGCACCTGCCCTGCCCTTGCACTCTGACCTAGGGTCTCGACCCCCAGGGTCGCCGGGAGCTACAGTTGGTTGGGTATTCGTAGCCAACGCAGCAGCCGAGGCGGAGGCAGAGGTGGAGATGGAGTTTGGAGTGGCAGCTTCGGGGAGGTTGAGCTGCCCAGGTGCAGAGCCAGCGCGGTTCTTGCTTGACCCAGCATGCGGCAAGCGTTGAGGTGACGTAGGCGCGGTTGCCGCAGGTGGCGGCGGTCGTGACAGGGATGCGGAGATGCACCACAGCAGCCCCGCCTCAACTATCTTCGCAGGCATCGAAGGAGCTGCCTGAGCAGACTGCTGAGGTGCTGCCGCAGCCGCAGGTCTTGTCGCCAACGCTGCTGATGCTGCTCCTGATGCTGGTGCTGCAGCCTGTGATGATGTACATGCAGTCTGCGCCGGCGATACCGCCTCGCACGCTGGCGCTGGTGTTGCTGCACAGCTGTGAGCTGCCTCTCTGCTGAGCCCCTCGCGGCCATCGGCATCCCCTGCCTCCGCTGCTGCACGCTTACGGCCAGCGCCCCCCACCCTTGCCGCTGCGCCATTCGTCCCCTCCCCTTTCGGCGGCCGGGGATCTGCCCCAGCATCCATGCCCTGGGGCTCCAAGTGCGCCTTTTGATCCCGCCCCGGCCGCCGTCGCTGCTGCCGCAGGGCGAAGGGCAGAGGAAAGATCATTGGGCTCACAAGATGCAGCCGCGACCCCACCCGTGTGCTAGCGTGGTACCCAAGACCCGCTGCCCCGCCAGCCACCTTGCCTGAAACAGGGGCGTCACCCTCAGCACTCCCCCCTCCTGCCCCTCCACCAGCGCTTGTCTCAGCATGCTGCAGCGGCTGCTGTGCCCCAGAACTGCCAAACTGCAAAGGCCCTGGCCTTGCACCAGCAGCCATTTGTGCCAAGCCAGGGTTGGCGCCATCTGCAACAGAGTTGACAGGAGTGACAGGCTGCCAAGCACCAAGCCTTGCACCTGCTTTGCCGACTGCCTCGGCATGCCCTCCCTCTGGGATTGAACTGGCAACCACCAGGCGCTGCGGCTCAAGTGTGGGGCTGCCCGCCCACACCTGTGGGCCTGGCAACTTGTGCATGAACGCCCTGTACTGAGCGGTGTCTGCAACGTGCGAGGGCGACAGGTGAAGCGTAGCCAGCAGCCACCCTGACCTGCTGGTCCTACGCAGCAGGGCTATGAGCGGGTGCCGCTGCAGCCCAGGCAGCTGCATGACGTGTGGGCAGGACAGGAGCAGCAGCAGCTGCCCTGTTCCCCGCAGGTGGCACAAGTAGCCTAACACATTGCGTGGCTGTTGCTGCTGTTGCGAGTGTTGCATCTGGTGTTGCTGGGGCTGTTGCTGGGGCAAACTGTCTCCTGGGCCCACTGCCCCACCTTGCCTCCGCACGCCAGCCGCAGCCCCCGCACCCTGATCACCTCCAACTGGCCCTCCCCCAATCTCAGCGCCTGCCCCAGCTGAAGCACCAGCCACTGAGGGCTCAGCACCCGCGCTGGCGTTTGGTTGTGCAGCTGCACTGACATGTAGCATGTGCAACACCTCGGTCTTGAGGTCACGCTTTGCGCCCTGCCTGCGCCCCCCTGCGCCACCGCTGCGCCCTCGCCTGCCAGGGCCCTTGTCAGCGCCGCGCCCGCCACCGGCATCCGCCTCCCTGTGCCGTCCACGGCCGCCTGCACGCCCCCTCCCCCTCTGCCTCTCTCCACCCCTGGCACCCGCACCCAACTGCACGTCTTGTCTGGACGCAAAGAACTGGTCCAGTTGAGCAAACAGGGGGTTGCTGCTTGCAGCAGCCTCGTGCCCAGCCCCCGCGCCTTCCCCTGCCTCATGCTCGCTTCCACTGCTATCGCTGCTGCAGTCGTGACTGCAGCTGCTGCTGCTGTCATCACTGCTGGGATCAGGGCTGCCACTCATGGCGGTGGCTGTTTCCACCTTGCCTTTACTTTCTGCCCCCCTGCTGCCATTATGGGCAAGCGTAGGCAAAGAGGATGACGCCAGGCCTGGTTCCCCAGCAGGACCTTCATCCCGACCAACACCACTGTCAGCAACGCTGCCACTGCTGGTGGTGCTGCTGTCGCTGCCAGCACTGCTGCCGCTTCCACTTGAGTAGCTGGCCATACGTGTCATTTCATCCTGAGGCGCTGCTTTTGCCCCTACAGCACCTTGTGACAGCTGCTGGCCTCCATGCCGCTGCTGCTGCTGCTGCTGCTGCTGCTGCTGCTGCTGCTGCTGCTGCTGCTGCTGTCGCTGCTGCTGCTGCTGCTGCTGCTGCTGCTGCTGCTGCTGCTGCTGCTGCTGCTGCTGCTGCTGCTTTGGCTTTGCCGGTTTGGATGGGATGGGTATGGCGGTGCTGCTCTCGGCAAGCCAGCTAGGAGGGCTCCACAGCACAGAACCCGGCCACAGGCAGCACACCTAAGCGAGCAGGGCCGGTGGGGACACAGCAGCTTCAGTGGCAAGATCTGCTGGGGTCAACAGTCTAGCGCTTCAGCAAATACTGAGATAGCAATGCCCCAACAGGAAGCCACCAGCATTTCGAAAAAGCTCACCTGGATCTGGTCATCTTCATACACGCCGCCCTCGGATGGCTCTAGCACAGCTGCAGTCGGTTTTACTGCCACCCCTGCTGCCTGTACGCCTGCAACCAGCTTCCCGGCAGCTGCCTCACATCGCGCAACCGGCGGGGTGCTGCGCTGCTGTAGCTCCGCAACGTTCAGCTCTGGGTGCTGCCACTTGATGAATTGAGAGATGCCCTCAACCACAGCTCGGGTGCCTGTGGCAGGAAAGAGGTATATGCAGCACATGGTGCTGCTTATGAGCCGAAGGGTGCAGCCACAAGCCATCAGAGGAACGCAGCATGGCATCCGCGTAACCAGCTGTTGACAGCAGACCGTCACATAGCAGAATGCAGTTGCCAGAACGACCTGTGCCTACCTGCTTCTGTGCAGCTTCCTATGGTTCATGGCACACAAGTGGCGCCGACCACACCACTGACCTGATGGGCCGACCAGTGTCAGCTTGCCATGTCCGTCTTGCTTGAGTCGCAGAATCAAGCCACCCAGGCCACCCTGGGGTTCACAGTGGGTGCATGCACATCGGCGACACACAGGTGATGTCAGGCGCCAATCCAGTGCCGTGTTGTGTGCCAGCAAGGGCGTCAAAGGGAGCGTGTATGGCGCTATAAGCCATGGATTCTTACAAGTGCAGTGGCGTTGACGCTGGTGACAAAAGCCGCACGAAGGCCCAGCGAGGGGCGTATTCGGTGCTCCAAGGCAAGGCGGGACAAGCCCTCTGGTAAGTTGAACAGGTACTGTGTGTCATAAGGTCAGGGTGGAGCACAGACGCATGGCAGTTGCGGAGTGCGCTGCATGGTGTGCTAGGGCTTTCCGGCGGCTGAGCGCTATCATTCCCCTCCTGCATGCATGGCATGCCCAGGCTGGATGCTCTGGCATGCCCACCGAATAAGCTGCCCTATTGATGCAATTGAGCGTTGGCTGACCTCGGTGGGTCGAAGGTATGACTTTTCGGGCTTGAGCGAGACGATGAAGCAGGGCGCCACGCCATCCTCAGGAGCGCTGAGCAGCGTCGCAGTCAGGGACACTGCAGTCATCTACGCCGCCGCCATTTGTCGATGCGCAAGAGCTGGCGCTGCCAGATACGCAGCGAAGCACACTTCAACGACCACGCAAAACGATTTCGAAAGTGCGACAGTTGCGCGCAGACCTGCATGTGCATAGAGCTATTATGCCACGGCTGCTCGTACGTCTAGCTTGATGTCTGCCTGGGCTGCTTGTGTCGCTACAGCCGTGCAGGATGAAGGGCAGCGTAGCAGCACTGTCAACGGTTTGGGCAGCCCTTGCGCTGCTGGCCCACTGCCCTTCAGCCGCTGCCCCACACAAGCCTCCTGAGATGCCTACTCCAGCTGCAGCTAGGACACCCCCGTCAACGCAACCAGGCCAAAATGTTAGGAGCAGCAGCGGCAACAGCCGCGCAGGCACCATGTACATGCATGCCTCGGACATGAGTGTCTGGCACTGCGCACTTCCGCTGCGCACTGCAAGCATCCCTGAGCTCACAGGCAGAACCAACTTCAGCGCCTTCACCCTGCACGTGTTCCTGAGGTACATGCTGGCAGTGAATGGCAGCGCCATCATCCGCGGCATCCTGGTGCCTGATGAAATGTCCCATCAGACCAGCTTGCAGGCCTTCTCCTTGAGCAGAGCAGCTGGACTGAACCCGGTCCGCCTTGCCTTCAATCCTGGGCTGCAGCTCACTGGCAATCACTCCTCGGGCACCAGGCAGCAGCGCTGGAACCTGACAAATGTGACGGCCGTGCTGACTGCAACGCCTGTGACGGTGTCTGCCTTTCCTCGCACATTCACCGCACTGTTGCAGCCCCCGCCGCGGAGCCATGAGTTCATGCTCGCCTCTACTCTGCCAGGCCAGGGCACACAAGCAAGGTCCTGCACCTTCCGTGCATCTTCCCTGACCCACCGCCTCCACTCCAAGGGCGTGCGCTCAGAGCCCATTATGAAGGCTGGCAAGGAGTTGCCAACTGAAGCAGCTGTTGTTGTAGCCCCGCTGTTCAACGTGCACCAGCCGGCAGTGGTGGCGCAGCTCATAGACTGGCACATCCAACACCACATCATGTTAGGCGTCTCACGGTACGCTGGGTGCACAAGGTTGGGAACCATATGCGCGCGCACACACACACACACACTGGCGCAGATATAGTGGAGCTTGTGGGTTAAGGGGAGGAATGAGGCAGCGCCAAGAACAGGAGATAGATGGACCAGAGCCAGCCTAGCTTTTGCTGAGACTGCCCCTGCATGCCTCTCTAAACTCT
>JAWZTI010000087.1:0-35593 GCA_039880955.1 Chlamydomonas urium | reverse complement strand
TCTCTAAACTCTTGTGTGGACTTTCCCCTTTTTCGCGAACGATTGGATACCACGGGCGACGTTCACGCAGCCGAGCGGTTTACGCGGGCTCAGAACTTGAATTGTAATCTACACACACACACACATGTTGCTATCCCTCACCTGATTGTCGATAGATACTGCTTGTGCCATAGCAACAGTCCAGTGATTGGCCTTGCGCCGACCTTCCCTCGTCAATGGCCCTTTCCTACGCCCCCACCTTCAGGTACTTCATGTACCTGCGCCCTACGGACCTGCAGCGTCTCCTTGCCGAGCCCCTGATGCAGTCATGGGTGCGGCAATCTGTACTGCACCTCATCAAGTGGGATGTTCTTCCCATCCACCCACGAGCACCCTACTGGGACCAGCGCCTGACCTATGGCCACGCGGTGCTAAGCCACCTGGGCCGACAGACGTACCTGTTCATGATAGACCTTGATGAGTACGTAAGTGGTGCTTGTGTGCACGCTTGCGCCCACATGCTGTGGCTGCATAGTCCTTGCAACATGAAGCTGCCACTGTAGGTGCCTGCAATATGCCGGCCTGCCATCAACTGCGTAAACAGTTTTGCTTTGGTCCCCCTCCGCTGTCCCTGCAGTTGGTGTCACCAAGAGCCCAATCCCCCATGTCGGCATTTGAGATGGTACGCAACTGCACGCCAGCAGGCCAGCACAGGGTGAACCTGCAGCTCACACGCTACCATGTGGTGGCTAGTGTGTGGCCAAACCGGACGCTGCCAGAGCTGCCGCTGTGGCTCACCAACAACTTAACGGCCAACCCAGCTGGGCAAGCTCCACACCCTTTGTATCAGTAAGTCAAGTTTTGCGAATTGAGGTGGTGAAAGTAGAATTCAAAGTCCACAGAGCGCCAGCAGGCTTCAGGAAGTGCATGACTTGCCCTGCCTCCTAGACAGAACATGGCGGAAAAACAGCCTGCACGCACCTCCTTGCAGGCACTATAGCTTCATCGACCGCCTTCGTCCTCCTACTTGCAAGACGCTTGTAAACCCGAATTATATTGCCAGATTCTACATCCATCAGGCTCGCTCATTACCGAATTTCAACACCACAAGACCTGACCCCAACTGCATGATGCTGGTGAGCTCATCTCAGCGCATCAACACCAGCTGCTGCAAGAGAGACGATGGCATGTGTTTGCTAGCCTCATTACCCGCATCCTTATGCCGCGGCCCAGCACAAACTCCACGTGGTATTTGCTGTGCAGGCTCATATTGTCAACCTGATGCAAGGTCGAGTGAACACAACTGAGAAGGTCCATGCCAGGTTTCACAACGACACACTTTGGTTTTCAGCCCTCAATGTCCTCAGTCAACAACGTCATAGGTGGATCGATCACAGCAACACCCAGGACTGAAAAGCTCGTGCAAGCCTTTTTCCTACAGTGTGACAATGTTATGAGTGTGACATGTGCCTAAGTGACCCCGTGTTGAGATGGGCCCGCACTACTTGCGCCAAGGCAGGCCCATAATGGCTGTGAGGGACGGGAGAGTTCAAGTCTGCGTGCGTTTTGGATGAACAGTGCCCCAGCCAACACACGAAACTGTTCAGTCCTCTCAACCACAAGGTCTTGACTGACCAAATGTAAGCCCTAACCCTGGTGGGCACTCCACACATACTGGGGTGTCTTACAGATCCACATGCAACACACCACTGCATCACCTCACAAGGCATGCATGGTTGTTACAACGCAACTGGCGAATTCGCTATCACTCTGAAGGCATGCTCCTTTACCATGCTTCGGGTGGTGGCTGCACCCTTCGTCTAAGTACACAAAGATGTTCACAGGCTCTGCTGGATGAACCATGGCTTTCAAGCCCCAAGATGCTATGCCAGGGGCCGGTCACGCGGCAGAAAGTTGGCATGAACTTGCACGTCGGTTTGCGCCATCACGTGACCACTGCAATAGTGGCTACAAAAAGCAAGCTTGGCACGCACGTCCGAGTGAATTGGCAAGGCTTGTGACATTTCAAGCCCGTGTGACCACCAATCTCAGAAAGAGTAACGCTGAGAGCAGCACAGTGCAAAATACAGCTAACTTGACTTGCAAAAGTGTATGCATTGCGAAAGATGTGTCATGTACTTGAAAGTATGAAGGTAATGCCACAGGCATCACACAGCTTTGGTGAGCGATTCAATGTCGACCACGGAGCCAGCCTGTTTTGCCCTCCTCCGCCCTTGCTATGTGCATCTGCAGCACTTCTTGGAAACAGCTCCTCAGGGCGTATCTGCTTTCACGTGGGCAGCTGCCGCGCTCCCATGATGTACATTTGCAGCAGCAGGCCATCGATTGTGCTGATGACAACAATCAACAACAAGCTGGCGGCAAGCACCAGGCCCATACGCAGCATGGCTTGCCGGAACGTAACTACATGTATTTGTGGCAGTGCCTGGATGCATGACCAGAGCCAGGCCTGCAGGAGCGCCAGGAGCGTTGCCAACAGCGATATGCCTCGCTGCACCGAGACGGTCCTGCAATCAAGGCAAATGCATATGTGTGTGCACTCAGGTTGCTGTACATGTATGTCTGTGATGCATGGCTGCTGGAGCAACGGCATGCCTTACCAGTCGCCCCGCTGCCCCAGTTGTCTGAAAGCTTGCTGTGCTGCCTCCGCCCTGGCGTCCAATGGCGGCTGTCCAGCTGCGTCCCCTCCGCCGAGCGCCTTGGCAACTGGCGATGCTGCAGCTGGGGGCCGCCGAAGCATACGGTAAGCAACCCGAGTCCATGGCGACTGTCCGCAGGCAGGCAGCCTGACGATGGGCTGCTCGGAGGCCGCACAGCGCGGGCTGCACGACGTCTGCATGAGGTCCTGGATAACCCTGGGCTGGTGCTCGAGCTTTAAACGCTTTCAAGCCTTCTGAAGGTTGTGTGGGGAACAATTGTACAGTGCAGTGGGTGACAATGCACAGCTAATATGTTACAGCTCCCTGATTTGCATGACTGATGCTCTCGTACCTCAGGGGCATTCCAAGTCAAGGGCGACCCGATGGGTGGGACGCATGGCTGGCAGAGGACAGCCAGTGCTACGCGGCTGTTGCGGCCAGTGCCTGCGCCTGCATAAGGCCCAGCATCTAGGCTGCATGTCACCCATCATGCATGCATGCATGATGCATGGATCTACCGGCGTACGTTGGTGTGGAGTCCACATACACCCTGCCCCGTGCTACCCCAGTTTGCCCAAACAGGCATAAAGTCCGTCTAGCACGCCTTGCATTGACGCAGCCAAGGCTTTCACTGCGCCTTTTGTCCGGCACGGTCGCAAAGCCCCGACTCGGCCGGTCCGTCCCTGGTAAGAAGCGAGCGGTGCATGCATGCAGCGCCCATGCCTGGCGCACGTGCGTGCGCGGCGGCGGCGTGCCGATAGAGGTGGACCCGCAGCGCCCCTGACAGGGCCTACACGACGTCTGGCCTTGGGCACAAGATCGCTCGGCACCGCGCGTATCCTTCACGCCACAGCGCACCGCGGCACGCTGCAGCGTTCTTGCCGCTGGCCCATGGGCCGCATAGATGTGCGCAGCGCACATCGCTCGCCGACACTTTGCTCCCACCCCTTGACACTGCACACAGGCACAGCAAGATCTACGAAGCGCGATGCAGGCGCAGCGCGTCGCTGCAGGTGACCCGTCGCCTGGTGGTGCAGCTGATGAACCTCGTGTACCTTGTCCACCTGGTCCACCCTCGCCTGTTGGGCAGCAGCAGCAGGCACAGCCTACAAAGCCAGGCTTGCCTGTGTCCCAGCCGCACCAGATGCAGCAGGTTGCATGGCCAGACGGCCAGTTGAATGCCAGGCAGCAGCATGTGGAATCGGACAGTGCAGCACCAGGAGCGGCGCAGCTGACACAGGCTTCTCCTACGGCAGGCAGCTGGATGTGGCTGTTTGTGCCACAGCAGGCTGAGCTGCCAGAGCAACCAGAGCGGCTGGCTTGCGTGTCGCCCTGGTCCTCGCCTGCACAGCTGGCTGTGCCTGCACTACTACCACATGGCAGCGGCGCAAGTTCCTGGCAAGCGGGCTTCATGCTGCCAACCTCACCAAGTAAGGCCGTTGACTGTGCTGCAGCATATGCAGTTGCTCAAAAGAACAGCGCCTTCTTTGCCTTTGTCTCCTATGCTGTGCTGTTCACCGGTGCAACATGTCTGGCTGACTCCAGCCATGCAACTCCCACTTCTTGCCCTTGGCGCAGGTGGCAGTGACCAGCAGTATGGCTTGACGACCCCCGACGCAGCGCCTCCCCAGCGCCATCTGCCCGTTGCACCGACACCACAGGCGCTTGCTGCTGCCCAGCAAGGTGACAGGCTCCCAGATGCTGCACCGCACCACCATCAGTCACCTGCCGGCAGCCTGGATGCTTCGGTCCCTGCCACTGGCGACACGCCTGAAGGGGTCAGCAGCAAGGGCGTTGCGCCTGCTGACGCCGCACTGCCACTCAATACTGTCGTGCCGACGCCTGCACCCCTGGCACTGCCTCAAGCTGGGTTGGCAGAGGTCACTGCTAGGGCATCGCCTGTGGGACCCTCTCCGTACACCATCAACCTGGTCCAGAAATTGCAGCAGGCGCAGGCGCAGGCAGCAGCAGCTGCAGCAGCTGGCGCAGTTCCTGTGGCGGCAGGCCAACTTCAGTTCTGCCCTTCACAGGCGAGGCGTAGCACACCTGCGCTGGGCATGGGGCCAGCGACTGGCATGGTGCGCTTGCGGCCAGATCATGAGAGAGAAGGTGACGAGGAACATCACCACCGTCAGCAGCGCATCCGGCATTCTCAGAATATGTGTCAGCATCAGCATCAGCAAGACCAGGAGCAAGGGAAGCAGGAGCAGGCAGACAGTCTAGTGCTGGCACATGAGAGCGCTACGACGCCCGACCTCAAGCAGCGGTCCTCGTCCTGCACAGGCAACCAGACTGGGAGCGCTGGCCACAGCCAGCACAGCCAGCCCGGCCAAAACCAGCACGCTCCCTTGGTGCTGACCGCTGACCGCGGGCACCTTGCCCCGGCAACGTTTACGTCCCTTGCGCCGGCAGGCAGGCGGAGCGCTGTTCAGCAGCCGCCTGTGTACCAGGTCAGCCAGTCCCTGCTGCCTGCAGAGGCGTACACGCACATGCCTCGAGTGTTGGAAGCGTGGGGTGAGAGGCGGGACACGGTGCCGCGAGGTGAGTGGCAGCCATTGGGCGTTGCACCAATGGTGCAGCCTGCAGGTGGGCAGGAGCAGCTGGTCACATGGCCGGAGGGACCGGTGCTGCGGCTGGTGCAAGGTGGTAATGGGCAGCGCGCGTTCCTTGCACCCCCGGCGCTGCTGCAGCAGCTGCAGCAGCAGCAGCAGCAGATGCAGCAGATGCAGCAGCAGCAGATGCTGTTGAACGCCCTGCGCAACAGCCAGTGGCAGCAGCAGCAACAGCAGCAGCTACAGCAGCTGATCCTCCAGCAGCAGCTGCGACAGCAGTACGGTGACGCTGCCGGCCCCGAGCTGGGGGTGCAGTACACACCTTTGCCTGTCACCAGCAGCAGCACAGGGGGGCGGGCATTCGGCGTTGAACAGTCCCCGGTACATATCAGCCTGCAGCGCCCGGCAGAGGTATCCCATGAGCACCTGAAACCAGAGGAGCAGGGCGAAGTGCATGCAGGGCTGCAGGCTCACCAGCGCCTGTCGGAACCACAGCCTGCGGCTAAGGCTCAGTCACGCCTTCTGACGCAGGCACGGGTGCAGGCGCAGCAGCCCACTCAGATTGCGACCTTCCTGCCTGCTGCGGCAGCTGCAAGGCCAGTTGCAGGCAAGAGGGGCTGGGAGGAAGCAGCGGCGGAGGGTGTTGGCCGCCAGCACAGCTCTTCACACACGGACATGCTTGCGGCTCAGATGCTGCTGGACCTAGCTGGCGGAAATCTGGTTACACCTGGCAAGTCAGGTCCAGAGAGGCGGCCGGCTTCGCCATTGGTGTCCCCCGAGTCGCCCAGCAAGCGCAGGGCAAAGCGTGCCAGCCCGTCGCCCTCGCCCAAGGGTAGGGGCCAGTATGGCGGCCTGTTGCTCCAGAGGTTGGCGGGCGCGGGCACGAGTGAGCGCTACCCTCCATACATCAGGGTAGAGAGGGAGCAGTACAGGCCCCCGCACCCAGCAGTGTATCAGCCTGAGGATGCCCGCATGGATGAGGCCCGGGGCGTGGAGCAGCAGTTGGAGAGGCAGCGGCTAGAAGCGCGGGGCTGGAGTGCTCTGCACCAGCAGCACCAGCTACCCATGCACACTGCCGTTGCTGACTGGGGCTGGAGCAAGGAGGATGCTGAGCGTGCTGAGCTGGCCTCAGGGGAGCGTGAGGGAGAAGGATTGATGATGTCGGCAGCTGGTGCTGCGGCAGAGCGGGCTGCTGAGGAGGAGCTGGGCGTTGGGCGCAGCCTGGGGAGTGGTACAGGGGCTCTTGCAGCAGGAGGCAGGTCTAGCCGCAAACGCCCTGCCGCCCTAGCCGCCTCCCATGTGTGGCAGGGCCTGACCGCAGACCAGGGGGGCGTGCTGCCCAGCCCTTTCAGCGGCAAGGTGCAGCTGGCTGCAGGGCCAGGCAGGGGCACAGGGGACAGGGAGCTGGAGGAGGGTGCAGCGCCGCACAGAAAGGCGCCCAGCCACGCCGGCAGCAGGCCAACGCCTGTGAGGTTGGCAAAGAACACGCTTTCCAGGGCGGCGGTGCGCTCAGTGTTCGGCAACAATGTGCAGTTCCCTGTTCGCTGCAGCATCAAGCTGGAGATTGACGGCATAGTGCAGTAAGTGTGGATAGCGCTTGCGGTGCAGGGTGCAGCGCTGGCTTGTGACCAGTCCTTTCAGGCACAGCGTTCCAAGGCACCGTGCAGCTAGACGACGTTGGCTTGGAAACATGAAGACGCCATGC
Source organism: Chlamydomonas urium (assembly GCA_039880955.1). Taxonomy (NCBI): domain Eukaryota; kingdom Viridiplantae; phylum Chlorophyta; class Chlorophyceae; order Chlamydomonadales; family Chlamydomonadaceae; genus Chlamydomonas; species Chlamydomonas urium. The sequence goes on along the minus strand of JAWZTI010000087.1, from coordinate 28,697 downwards.
GGTACATACACATGACAGCAACCCATGCAAAGCATCGTGACACTGGTCTGTTGAGAGGACGGGCCTCACCTTTTCAATTATAGCATACACTTCCCTGGATGCTCCTTTCACCAATGCAGGCCTGACGTATGGCACAACTGCGAGTTCCGCCAGAGCGCTGATGGCATGTCTGTGTACCTGGCTGGTGGGTTGCAGCTGCAGTTTTTGAAGAAAGTGCGCTGTTTTTCCATGCCATCTAGCAACAACAGAAAGATTTCCAAGGATTAGTTGTGGCCTTTATGCGCAACATCCTCCGCCATGCATGTGCTGCACTGCTTCCATCCCCAGGCTTCCCTCACTCATTGGTGCGCAACCTGCTGGACCTAGGGCTGAGGCGCGATGATGCCCCACTGGCCGACATCGGGGCAGGAACCCATTCCACTGGCGAGGAGGGCACCAAGGGCCCAAGCCCACCACCTTTCCAGTCACCTGCTGCTGCCGTGGAGGCACCAGAAGAGGTTGCGGCTGGGTACGCCATGCCTGCGGCGCATATGGAGGAGGACCCAGAATGGAGGCAGCCGCAGAGGCCACAGAAGAGCAGGGGTCGGACTGGCTTTGGGAAGGGAAAGAGCAGCAAGGGCACTTACCAAGGCGCGGGTCCCAGCAAGCAGCCTGGTGCTTGGGTGGGCGCTGGTGTCGAAGGTGCACCTCTGACGATCATCAGGGTCTTGGCTACCAAGTCGCACTACCAGGACATGCAGTCTGGGAGGGATGGTGATGCCGTGGGGGAGGGGACAGAGGAGGCGCAGCCTGCGCCTGACGTCAAGGTAGGCAGTGTCGAGCGCGCTCAGGAGAGGGAAGGGCATGGTGAGGGTGCGCCTGGTTCGTCAGCTGAGCACAGCAGCTTTTGAGGACGTTTAGCAAGGCGCACATGCAAGGTGCACCATCAAGCACTCTAGTCAAGCAAAGACAGTGGCGGCGCATTGTCGCCATTTCATGTTGGGTTGCAGCCTTCACAGGGACAGGTTCAAGTTACACAGCTACTGCTTCCTAGGTATGGGAGCACTGCTGTTGTGAGGGGTACTCTTAACAGAGCGAATAGGGGATCAGATTGTAGAAGGGGAGCTGCAGTTAAGAGCTGAGGCAAGTGGCTGACAGTCCTGTAGGGCTGACATCAGGGTACGAAAGGGCAACAGCTGCTGCTGCGTCCAGGGGCCATGTCCAGCTGATCTGCTGAGCACTGCAAATGCCTAGGCATTTCTGGCTGGTGGCGCACGCTGAAAGGCACACGAGTGGACATCATGGCAACTTGTTGACCTATGGTTGAGTTTGTCAAGAATACTGTTGGTTGTGTGTTTGCAGACACAAGGTCCACTGCGTTCTCGGAGCCCAGAAGCAGTCGTTGTTTTGTGTGCAGCATGCTGTGTGCTGAACCTGGCCGTGTCACTGTCGATCGGCTGCAGCTGCACAGGTGCCATTCCCTTCTTGCATTGCTTTGCGTTTGCCTTTGCTCTCGTGCGTGTGGAGGGATCAGTATAGGGGGAAGCCTGCCTGCATTGTGCTGCGCTTGCTGTGTCATCACACGAGAAGAGGAAGCTTTACCCAAGAGTGAATGCATGGACCTCTGCTCGTTGCCAACTGGAGCCCTTGTTCATGCATCGTAACGTGGTTCACTGCATGAATTTGTATGCAATTCTGATACTGTAACATGGGATGCGCTGTCTCCTATACCTCGTCCACAACATACCATGGGCTAGCCAGCTTGCTGATGCACTTCTGCATATGCAAGGGTATAAGTGTGTCACCCAGTTGCCTCTACCGCCCAGCTAACCGCTGCATGGCGAGCTCATGCTGTGCAAACAGCGCAAACACGTCCTGTGCATGCTGCAGCTTCGCCTCTGCTGCCTGCTGCTGCTTCGCCAGCTCCTTCATCAGCTCCTGATTGCGCAGCTGCAGCTCAGAGATGCGTTGATGCTGCTCCTCCTCACTGCCCTGCTGCGCTGGCAGCTTGTTGATCAACTGCTGCATGTTGCTAAAGGCCTGCATGACTTCGCCTGCGAAGCCTTTGCTTCGCAGCGCTGCATCATACGACGCAGATGGCCCGTCTCCTTGCAGCTCCTCCGCGCTGATGCTGACGGGCCCTGCATCTCGCTGTAGTTCGCCGACTGTTGACAGGAATAGCTCTGACAGCCGATGCAGCTCGAACTGCATCTGGCTGAGAAGATCAACATGCTGTGGTTGTGATGGCGTCTGGGCTGGTGGAGACTGCTCTTGTTGTTGCTGCTGCTGCTCAGGACTCATGCTCAAGCTGTTGGCGCGGGCAAGTCTGCTGTGGACAAGGTAGCCCAAGTAGCCAGTATGCCCTTCCTTGTCCCACTGCCAGCGTTGTACAGAACCGTGTAAATCCAGCACTGAACTCTTCATTCATACTTGTGTGATGAGGCCTCATCCCCCACCACTAAATCAGACCGTTCTTGCAGGCCGCCGTCGTGAACGCACTTGCAGCACCAATGCTTGTACACCGTAGCCTGGCAGCCCGCCCCCTCGTTGCCCGCGCAGCACGCCGTGGCGTTGTCATGCGGGCTGCTCCGAAAACTGGTCACCATACTGCTGAGGAGGGCCTCATCAGGGAGGCCCTCAACCTGTTCTTTGAGGATGCAGAGAGCTGCAGCTACTCCGGCACATCAGGTGGTGTGAACAACATCGTGCAGGTGCGGTAAAGCCCTTGCCGCTCTGGGGCCTGTGACAGCGACCCGTGTCACAGCGTCTCTTTTGCTGACCTCCCTTGTTCGTTGCAGTTTGTCGAGACACCTGCAGGCAAGCGTTACATCCTGCGCATCTACAACAATGGCAACAAATCTGAAAAGGTAACAAGCAATGATTGGCAGGCACAGCGCGGGCATCAGCAGCCAAGCACGCCTGCGCAAAGCTTTGAACCACTGGCTTCCCGCTGCTGGCCTTGCTACTCGTGCTGGCATCTGGCTTCTAAATGCATTTCTCTGCCCTTATCACACCTCAAACGGTGCAAACGCCGCTTGCAGGTTCAGTTTGAGCACGCTATCCTGGGACAGCTGAACCAGCAGAAGCTCAGCTTTGAGGTGCCCTCCGTGCTGCCCAGCAAGCACGGTCGCCCCCATGAGCTGCTCTCCAGTGGCACCGAGTGCTGTGTGTTCAACATTATTCCCGGCCAGCTGGCCAAGACCACCAGCCCACAGGAGGTCGGCCGTGCCACAGGCGAGCTGTGCAGTGCCATGGGCAAAATCAAGGTGGACATGGTGCCTCCAATTGCTCCCTACTTCGATCTGTTCAACGTTCATCACTCTATCAAGACTTCCGACGTGTTCTACGCTGAGGTCACACGCAACCCCGCGTTCAATCAGTGCCGCGAGTCGATTGACTTCCTGGTAGGGGAGATCAAGAAGATTGAGCCCAAGCTGGCAGAGTTCAAGAACGGCGGCCTGCCACAGCAGATCATCCACGGCGACCTGCACTATGACAACGTGATGACCCTTGGTGACACGGTGTGTGTTGTGGTTCAGATCTCAATCGACGGACACAATCAGACAGCGGTCTGCAAACCCAGGAGAGCTTGTGCCGGGCGTGAGCATTCTGAAGTGAAGCCTGGCGCAGGCGCCCCATGTCCGATTGCCATTTGCGCACGCCCTTTGTGGCCCCCCTCCCAACCCCCGTCTGTATACAGGTGTCTGGCCTGCTGGACTTCGAGTTCTGCGCCTATGACTTGCGCGCAATGGAGCTGGCGGTGCGTGCATAAGTTGTCCATGGGGGAAACGTGCAAAAGCGTGACAGCAATACTGCATTTCCGAGTCATCTTTGTGCAAGGCACTTGCAACTGTTAATGCATAGCCCTTCTCATCAGCCGCACACACTGGTCCCATGCTGCAGGTTGCCCTGTCCAAGTATGTGGGCGAGGCTGAGCCGCTGGGCCTGTGTGAGGCCTTTGTGTCTGGCTACGTGCAGCATGGGCAGCTGAGCGATGCTGAGATTGAGGTGCTGCCTGACCTCATCAACCTGCGCATTTTCAGCAATGCAGTGTACTTCACTGGCCGTGCTATTGCAGGTGCGGCAGCTCTCAGGACGCTGCTGTGCAGTCGGGAATGCTGAGAGCAGGGGGCACACGCTGTTGGGGTATGGCTGTCTGAGGCGCCGCCTTGACTGACACCTTCACATCTGCCACCCGACTCATGCCACAGGCGAGGACTCCATCGACTCCCTCACCAGCAGGGCAGACGCATATGCAAAGCGTGTGAGATGGGTGAATGCAAACAAAAACAAGATCAAGGAAACCATCAGGAGCAAGATCGCAGCACTTGTAGCAGTGTAGAACGATGTTCCATGCCCGTAGTGACTGCTGTGCCTGTGAACCTGCTTAGGGCTGAACATCGCAGTGATTGAGTGGAAGAACCACAGAGCGCATGTTTTCCGATTTATCCGAAGCAACATTGCCGTTTTTTCACGAAAATATTGTTGCAATGCGCATTGACTCGCGACACATGCGGATTGAGGTGGCTGTATATGGTGACGGAATCGCAAAACTTTGCAGGCAGGGCGGAGTGCCACATCAAGCTGGCATAAAGTGATGCCTCACGTCCCTCCACTACTTCCTTCACCAAAACAGAAACACAAATGAATGCCAGGTTGTCAATGCAGCAATGTATCTAAGGTCAGCGTGGCTGCTCACGAAAACCGCACTAGCAGGTGATGTCAAGGTCATACTCAGAGATCATGTATCATGTGTCGTGCAGCATTAACTTGACAGCATCTACACCGTTCAGTTTTGAGCAGATGTGTGCCATGCTTTCTCAGGCAGGGTGCCTGCTACGGGTAGAGGACGGCACAATGTCTGCCTGTTGCAGTGAGTGAATCATTGCAGCTTCCATTGGATGCTCCAGGCTCTTCGACCGTTTTCTGATCCGCCACTTCAAGACCTGGTCCTGAATGTAGGCTTGGCCAATGTTGATGAAGACAGGTATGAAGACTGTGACTGTGAATACATACAGCGTGGGGTTGCCACTGAAGTGCGCATCCAAGGCGCTGGTGAACAGACGTAGCTGGGGGATGGTACTGATGACAACAACTCCCACGATCAAGCGCGCCGTCACCACACACAGCACCCAGAACACGACCTGGATGCCCCATCTGCGGTAGCTTGGGGGATCGCCATAATTGCCGATCTCCACTAGGGCCTCCCACCACACGTTGAAACTCTGATGCTCCTTGACGTCCTCCGTCCTGTTGTCCTGCAGCGCCCTCCTGTTGCTGCAGTGTTGCGCTGTGCCCGTGACCAGCTTGTGGAACAGGATGGCCAGGGTCAGTCCCAGCGTGCAGTCGGCAAAGTAAACGACAAAGTACCTACAGCAAAGAAAATCCACCCAACAGATCTGTCACATATGTGCCGAATCAAACACCTGAGCGTCCAAGGGAACTGGTGTACAACATGAGCACAGCCCCCATGTTCAACACTTGTTGCTCCTGATCGGCAGTGGTCACTACAAACCACGACTCACCAGCCACATTCACTGGCGCCATGCGATGCCATGTGGGCTAGGATGGCAACTGCCATACCGACGGCATGGCCTGCACCTGCAGAGCACGCCTGCTTCAAGATGTCCAGGACCCAGATATTCCATGGCCGCTTAGGTCGCTCACGGTGCCTGTTGCAGGAAGGTGTGAGTAGCACGCCATGTGCATGAGCAGGCTGCAACGAAAGAAGACCGTGCCTGTGATCCTGGTGAACTTCTTGCTAGTTCAGCGTTGTAAAAGGCACGCTGGCGCCAGTTCTCACCGCTTCAGCCACAGTGAGAACAACACTACGACCAGCAGAAGAAGCTGCGCCGAGATGGCGGCCACGCCGACGACAAGCTTGCATGTCGACGGGCCACCAGCAAGGTGGCTGCTGTCGCTGCTGCCAAGGAGCGATAATGCTGGTGGGCTTGTCGCACTTGTGCCGTTGACGCTAGATATCAAGGCCACAGGCGACAGGCCCTGTGTCGAATTATCCGCCGTCGCCAGGGTGCCGTGTTTGTCAGGTCATCGTCTGCAGCGTGCCTAGTAAAGCAAGGTTTCCCTGCGAAAACAGTTCCACACTCTTGCGTGTATAGGTCTACTGGGCATTTGCGTCGCGATTCCCTTGCACCTTGGACAAAGTCGTATATTCATCTACTTGCTCTCGCGCGAACGCTGTTACTCTCCCACCGTGCACGCCTGTTATCAACCACATTCCATGCACGCCGTCGGAAGGGCACCATCAAGGCACCATGCCGACCACGTTTATTGAGAAGCTCGCTCTTGCGTTTCTAGGTGCGCTGCTTGGTCTGCCGGTTGTGCTGCATGGCACGTGTTGTTTCCTGACCTGCATACATGCACACAGAATACAAGCGGCGCCTCACGTTTCAGGAGGCCAGCAGCGGATGTTCTTCACCCTTTGGAGGCGAACTTTGCAGCTGCGGTGACAAACCTCAGCTGTGCAGTGATGCAGCAACCGCTGCTGTTCCACGTGGCCATGACAGACAGCAGACAGCATGTGGCGACTTTGAGTTTGATCAGGGCAGCTTAGCAGCCTACCTCAAGTGGCTTCGGCTGCAGCATGTCTCTACAAAGTTTGGCAAGGTACGATGCTGCTGTTGCTACTGCCCACTGACCTCATTGACCTGCCAACCATGCCGTGTAACCTTCGTGCACGCTCAGGGCCTTGACAGCGCGGCACTGTTGCTGCGGGTTGAGCACTGGCTCGAAGCAGGGGACGATCGTCATCGCCACGGCTCCAACCTCAAGCCCTATTTCGTGATCTTCCTGGACAGGCAACGCACGGGCAGTCCAGATGACAGCAGCCAGCAGTGCTGCAGCAGCAGTAGCGGGCAAAGGGCCTGCCAGGGCTCCGCCTGCCATGCGCAGGAAGTGGCCACCCCTCCGCCGCGCACAGTGCGTCCTGGGACTGTGCATGGCGCTGACCTGTGCACAATGCCCAGCGCCCAGCCAGGAACGCAGGCAAGTGCTTGCGGCGTAGATGGCGCAAGTGCCAGCGTAGGGCAAAGGCACGGGGAAGGGTCGGGCGCAGCGGCGCCGCACACACCATCAGCGCAGCCTGCGCACTTGGCGCTGGTGCAACCCATGTTGGTGACTCCTGGGGTTTCAAAGAGTCAGGGGCCCCAAAGGAGCATAGCAGAAGCAGCCACACCGCCGGCCACCATAGCGGCGCCTGCTGATGGGATAGGGGCAGGAGCGGCCACCGTCGGGGCTTCAGCAGCGCCTGTCACCCCGCTGATGCTGGCGGGGGGGTGGCAGCAGGTGCTGGAAGCGGTGGCTGCAAGCACCTTCCGCCGAAGCGGCAGTGGGTCGCTGCGCACATCGCGGCGCAGCATAGGGGGCAGCGACCTGCGGCCATCCCACACCTTGAGCCGCCACCGCTCCCAGCAGCTGGATCACCGGCCAACAAGCAGCGCGCCCGTCACGCCAGGCATCTCGCGCCACGCTTCGATCGCCGCAAACCTGTACACGGCAGGGGCCGCTGGCGGCTGCGCCAGCAGCAGCGGTCGAAGCGGCGCCCCCTACCTGCTGTCGCAGCACCCGTCGCTGCCGCACCCGCCCTCGTGCCTGCACGCTAACCACATGCCCGGCGCACTCCCCCACACCGGGCTGTCCTCCAGCGCCTCGTTTGGGTCGCGTTCCCTGCCGGTCTCTGCGTACAGCTGCCACCAGCTGTCACGCCTGGTGGAGGAGAACCCCTGGAGCGAGGACGGTGGTGCCGGGAGCACTGGGCACAAAACGAACGGTGGCAGCGAAGAGCACAGCTTGGACTCTGAGGGAGAGAGTCTGTGCGAGTCAGACAGGCTGAGCCAGGGCAGCCTGAGCGGCAGCGGGGCACGCAGGGGTTCGGCAGAGGGCAGCAACGGGCAGGACGAGCATGGGGGCCATGACAAGGGTGATGGCGAGGAGGACGGCGAAGACGGTACTGCCTGGGGCCGGAGGTGGAGGTCAGACAGCGACTGCAGTGACAGCGATGTGTGCAGTGACAGCGGCATGGACGGGGACGCGGCGCACAGTAGCCCCATCCCTGAAGACACCCTCGCTCGCTGCGACTTCTTTGCCTGGCTGGTGGGTTCGGGGCGGAGATGCAGTTCACCGAGACATGGGAACAGCCAAGAGACCAGCCCTTACGTTCAAGATTCAAGCACAGCACGTCAGATCCGCTAGGCGCTCAGTGTTGACCTGGGCTGCTATGAGTGTGAGGCTGGTGACTTCTGGCCTGCTCGCGCTCCTGGCTCAAACGTTGCTTCCTTGTTTTTGCAGGACCACGGCGACGGCAAGGACCTGGACCTGGCCTGCATGGGCGTGCCCCGTGAGAAGCTGGAGCGGGAACGCGTGCGCTACCTCACGACAGAGGAGCTCGCGCATTATGAGGTGCGCAGCATCAGGTTGTCTGCTCTTGAAGTGATGAATGCATTGTCTGAAGCAGCAAAGCGCCAACAATGCGCGACGCAAAGGATGCTTTTTGCCCCTGCGGCCTGCACCAGGGTTGCCAGGCAGGTAGCTGATGGGAGCTGTTTCCCGCACTGCTTGCCCATACCTTTGCACCATGTAGAAGTCTCTCTGCAATTACGGCCCTGCCTTTGTGCTTGCAGGTGGTTGTGGACCGAAAGAACGGGCTGCTGAAGTATCAGGTGTCAGGCGAAACGCTCCACACCTTCCCCTCCCCCGAAGGTTCGCCTTCCAGGCGGCATTTGCAGGTCGGGGTGGTTGCTGGCGCTCGCGCTGCTGCCGCTGTCGAGCCTGCCTGTGCAGAACCCACTCAAGCAGCTGTACAGGGCGAGGGGGCTGCTGGCGCAACGGGCAGCCGCCCTGCTGCAGCTGCTCCAATTGTCATTGCATCGTGCGCCGACGACAGCCAGCACGCCGCCCAGCAGCAGCAGCAGCAGCAGGGCGCGGGCGATGTGCAGCAGCCGCTGGCGCCATCCAAGTGGATTTGGGTGTGTGCTCCGAGCGGGCGTCTGTACGTTGCTCAGAAGGTGCGCGGCCAGTTCCACCACTCTAGCTTCCTGAGGGGCGCGGCAGTGCTGGCAGCGGGCAACTTGATGGCACGACACGGCCTGCTGGTGAAGCTGACAGCTGACAGCGGCCATTACTGGTAAGGCTGTGGAATTGATCGGTGAAGTGTGTGGTCTGGTGGGTGGGTGAAAGGGTGGGGTCGCTGCTTTGAAGTACCATGATTGCAAGCAAGCCCCTGCGTCATCCGGACATCTGTCAAAGAGCAGTAGTATGGGCGATTGGAAATGTGCAGCGGAACGCACAGCCACACATGTTGGATGCGTACTTGATTTGCTGCAGCATTTCGTCAATTTAGGCAATTTACTGCAACCTCTGTTGTTGCTTGCAGGCCTCAGCCCGACCATTTCAAATGGTTCTACCAGCATCTGTCAGCACAGGTGAGATACATAATAAGGAATGCGCAACGCCCAGTCTGATGTCAATCCTGGTCCTGCCTTTCCCTGCCTCACGTACATTGCGTCACACATCCCCCTTTCAGGGCGCCGACTTGACGATGCTCGGCGAGGTGGAGTTCCGGACAAAGCATTGAGCCTACTGCACATATTACTTTCCAGGTGAGCTGGAACTGGCTGTCTGTGAGCCCTCAGAATGCAGAGCACGGGCATGTGCAGGAGAAAGATAAAAAACATGCACCTGGCGACGCCGCGCATGCTCATTTTTGCAGGAGTCAGGTGGAGTATTCTGCAACTGCTGCTGCTTGTGTCCCTCATCTCCCGGTGCTGCATGCAGGTGACAGGTGGCCTGTCGTGCCTCGTGTTCAACGTTCGCTTTCAATTGTAGAGAAGAGCCATGCTGAGCAGTTGATGTGAGTCATGTGTCGCCTCTATGCAGTGCCTTGCTGTGCAGCCATTCTTTGAGACTTCCACTATTCTTCGGGCAGCAGTGTGCTGTTTCAGATGTTATGAAGTCCTAGCTTCTACACAGTTACCCACGCTGGCGCAATACCTGCGCAATACCTGAGGATTTTCAGGACTCACTTGAAGCGCAGGATGTGCAATCGCCTTTGACCAGCGCTTCAGCTTGCTGTCCGCATTCAAGGCCCTGCTGCCCGGGGGCAGCGCGGCAGCTGCCCACCCGGCACCCATGGGCATGGATGCTCCCGTTCTGCTCGTCGTGGCTTCAAATCACACGTTTGCGGCCGTTTCTGTTGTGGCGGAGAAGCTGGGGCTGCAGCTGGCTCGGGAGGAAACCATGCAGGGTGCACGGCACGCGCTACCCCGCCATAAAATCAAGTGCGTGGTGGCCGCGCTGGGCACAACTAAGGAGACGTTTCTGCTCGACTCTGCGGGTGGGAAGCCATCGCTCATCGCCGCGGCCGACAGCATTGGGGTTCCCCTACTCACACACAGCAGCTCATCCGAAGAATCATGCAACACTCATGCGTGAATGCTTGGACGGGGGGGCCCTGGCGGTTGTGGATAGCAAGAAAGGTCTGCAGCAAGTCATGTTAGCAGTGCTGCAGCAGTCACAGCAGCACCCTCCTGGCCAGAGTCGCGCAGCGTAACCTTCCCAGCAGACATCACCAGCGCACCAGCAGGCGGTCACCGCACAGCCTCAGCCTCAGCCCGAGCCTCAACTCCAGCAGCACGCTGAGCAACAGCAGTCGGGGCTGGATGTGCTCCCCGCACGCCATGCCTACCCTCCCCTCGACCGCCACTGCCAGCGCCTGCAGTACCTGCGAGCCAAGTACGGCGATGACCACAAGCGAACCCAACGCTGCGCAAGCATGCTGGCGCTGTTCAGCGACATGGTGCAGCGTACGCCGCCGCTGGCCATCGTCAAGGCTGCACCCGCCGCCGGCACCGTGCGCTTCGTGGTTGTCAGTGACACCCACGCACAGCATCGCCAGGTGGAGCTCCCTGATGGCGAGGTGCTCATCCATTGCGGCGACATCACAGGTGAGCATCGCTACTGAGCAGTGGTCGTGCGGCTGGGGGTTGTCGGCGGCGCCCCCTGTATGTCCGCAGTGTTGCACGATGCTGCAAGGCCCGCTGGCATCAGCCTCACCCGCATTGCCCCAATTGAAAGCAGCACATGTCTGATGACACGCGACTCGTCTCTCGTACTTTGATCCCTCTTGCCCCCATCACAGGCAACTACCGGCTCGGTTGGGTGATTGGCATGTGCCTCAAGTCCTGAGAGGATGCGATGCACAAAGAGCTCCTCGACGTTGCTGCCTGGCTCAGCACCGTCGGCCAGAAGTACCGCCGAGTGTGTGTCTTGCCGGGTAATCACGACACGCTGCTGGATGTAGAGGCCTACCCGCAGCACGCCTCCAGCCGGGCGGCGTTCCACGCAGCGCTCCTGCCCAATATGACCGTGCTTCAAGAGGCGGCAGCGTCGTACCGCGGCCTAAAGCTCTGGGGTTCGCCCACCGTCGTGTGCAAGCTACATCTCCAACGGCTTTGAACGCACAGAGGCCCGGCGCAAGGTGGTGTGGGCACAGGTGCCGGAGGGCCTGGACGTGCTGCTGACGCACACGCCCCCCCACGGCGGCTGTGGTGACCACCTGCTGTTGCAGGCCATGGCAAAGCTCAGCGCACCGCCCAAGTTGCATGCGTTTGGACATGCCCATGGAGGCGCAGGCTGTGGCGTGGTGAATACTCCCAACGGCGGTTCACGGGTGTGGATCAATGCAGCGCAGAGTTCGCTGCTGCATCACCAGCAGGGTGGCGGTGGCTTTGCGTGGGTGTTTGACCTGCCTGCACCGCACTGAGGTACCATCGCATCGTTCAAGCCCACAGCAGCATTGAACAGCAATGGGCTTTACACAGCACCAGGTGCAACATTCGCACATAACAACCAATGCATGTTGCCCTTCCAATTCGCCAGCTGCTGTATGCTTGAATTAGCACGTCCGCTGTCGGAACAGCAGGAAGTCGGTCTTGATAGCAGGCGATTCAGGGTCAATGTCAATGTCAAGCATCTCATTCTGAAACGTTGGCAGCGGCACCAGCTCCTGTTGTAAGCTCTCAACGAACAGCCTCAGTGGTGGGTCCTGCACAACAGCACAGCAACAGTGTCAATATGTTTCCAGCTGCCGTGTTGGCCAGCAGGCCCTTTCTGACGCATCATTGCTTACCTCCCGAACGCAACGCCACACCGCTTCCCCTGTGCATTTGTTTCAGCAACAATGGTGACAGCCAATCAAACACACCTGTAACATTGTTTGGAAGTTGCGCTGGTTGGCAGGGTAGCGATCGGGGTACTCAGCCAGCAGCAACGCTGCATCTTGCCCACAGCCACTTCCCAGCAGCTGGCCCACGACCCTTGCCAGCATGGGGACGGCGTGATGTTCATACAGCACGTCCGTCGCCAACACTAGGTCAAACCTGCGGCCACAAGACATGTGATATGTGACAAGTCAAGCTTCATCAGCAATTCACTGGTCCAGTGCAGCAGCAGCTTGGTTCGCAGGTGCTGCAGATGTGCTGCAGGTGATGTTGTGTGTGTTGTTAGCAGAGCAATGACGCCTGCCTCTATCCTGCTGCGCACCTCCCAAGGTGTGCAGGCACAGGCTGCGACCAGTCCAGCAGCTCAGCCACCACCTGGCAGTCTCGCCCGCCCTCCTGTGCCTCCCTGCCTTGACCAGCAATGCCGCCGGCGGCTGCCGGCTCCCAGTTCGCGCGCGCTGAGATTCCTGATGCCTGAGCGCTCAGGGCTGCCGTGAACAGGGACAGCGGTTCACGGTCCGTGATGACGACCTGCTTGGCCCCTGCCATTGCCGCTGCAATGCCGGGTGCGCCCACGCCTGCACCCAGCTCTAGCACTCGTTTTCCAGCAACCAGCTCTGGCCGCCTGTGCAGTGAGCAGGCACCACCAGGTAGGGATGCAAGGCATGCAGGGGATCAGTGTCAATCATAAACCTTGAGCGCTTTTTCTCCCGCCCCTTTTTGCGCTGACACTTGCCTGAGGATGAGGTCTGCTAGTGCTAGGCCAGAAGGCCAGGGCCGTGCCCAGAAAGGATCCATGTCGCGTCGCCCCTGCCTCCAATACCAGAAGGTCACGCTGTCCAGGTTGGCCGGCCCCACAAGCACAAGCTCCCGGCCCTGCACACTGACACGTTGTTGCCACAACCTGAAGCCAACACGGTCGGGCTTGCCTGCACCCGCAGGCACGCCGGCGCTGTGGGCGGGCAGCCAGTCGTTGCGCAGTTGGCCAGTGTCCGGGGAGGCATCGAAGCTGAGAGGGAGGAGAAGGGCGACATGCAGGATGAATCAGCTGGCTGTGCTGGCCGTCAGGTGGCAGTGTACAGAGAATCTTGTGCAGACATGGCGGGATCCAGGCAAAGCGGGCTCACTCTGGTGCAAAGCACAGAAAGTCGTCGTCTGCGTGGCTGACAGGGCTGGCTGCAGGTGCTGGTTCTGCAGGCGCTGTGTTGCAGCAAGCTGTAAGGGTTTTCCGCGCTGCGCCATGCACCACCCTGAGTGACCGAGACAACTGGGCGCAGGGCCTTTGACAGAGATGCATGGGATAGGTACGGGTGCCAGGGGCAGGACACAGCTCCACTAGCCCTGGCTAAGCAGATCTCGGCCTCGCCTTTGAACAGCAAAGAGTGGGTCGAAGGTGTGCCGAGTTGTCCCCATTGCTGACGCACCGCATCCAGGCTCCATCGCCCAGTTCCTCTGCAATCAGCATGCGGAGCATGGTAGCGCTGCTGCTGGTGCTGCTCGTGGCGGAGGCAGTGCCCGTGCTGGGCATTCCTCCTTCCGTGCGATGGCCCTCAGCCTACGAGACCTTGTACAACCTCCGCATGCCGTACCTGGACACCATTCAGGCTGCAGGTGATAAAGCAGCAGCTTATCTGGCCGATCTGTGGCCTCGGTGGCCATGCAAAGCCCTACTTGGTGGTGGACTTTGAGTGGTCTGCTTTGTTGATGCACTGCAGGCCTGAACATCCCTGTACACATTTGGTACGACGGCACACTGTCAAAGACGCGCATGGACGTTTACAACGGCTTGGATTCCACCTACGCTCTGCCGGTGGGCGCAACAAGGCTGAGCAGCTGCTTGGCTTGCCTGTGCATCCCTCAGCGACGCACCGCGATGTGCTGACAGCCTGGCTGTGCTGGCCTGCACAGGACTTCACATACAACCTGTTCCCTCGCATCGATAAGCGGGCTTGCTGGCGCATCAGCAGCGCTTCTGGCCCCACCATCCATGGCATGCTGCAGAATGAGGGCGGCTCCCAGGTGAGGCTGCAGCGCATCATGCCCGATAGGGCTACTGTTCAAAGATCACCTCTTGCACTGCATCACGAGTGCCATGTTGACTTCCGGCTGAAGCAGATGCAGCTTATGTCATGTTTCGCCAAGGCAGACCAAATAGCCCTGACCTTGATGGGCTTGCCACTTGCACAAACCGTTTGATCTGTGAATCTTTCTGTCTTGCACCTGCAGCCGCCTCTGCCTGACATCAGCTCCTGGCAGTACGCTGGCGCCACCAAGCTGCATGGCGTCCCTGCCTTCATCTGGACCTACAGCGAGAACCACTATGAGAAGGCAGGCCCAACCCACTTCTGCATGCAACGACAGCGTCAGCAACGCATGGAGCACAGCAGCACCACACCCACCATGAATCTTTAACTTGCTGACAGCCGCATGTGATCGCTCACACTGTGTTGTGTGTTGTTGTGTGTCCAGACAAACGTGTACACCTTTTACACCAGTCAGGCTGACGAAAAGCCCCTCAAGCTGTACATGGCAGGCGTCAACCTCTTTTCCGGAAGGTATGGGCCGCAGCGACGGCAGCACTGCCCGTGCCATGGGCAGCCCTGCATCAACTCGCTTGCCTGCTTCAAGCAGAGCAGAGTCGCTTGCAAGCAGGTAGTTGGGCAAGCATGCTCTATGCCCTTTCTCTGGGCACGCGCTGTATGTGACATGGCCTGCTGTGTCTACCCCGCGCATCCTGCAGCCATTTTGACGAGTACATCGTTGACTTCAACCACTTCAACAAGCTGTACCCTGGCGCTGCGACAGTGTTTCAGGTGAGCACTGCCCGGAGGCAGCAAGCCAGGCGTTGCGGTTCGCAAGCAGCGGCTGGGCATTGCATGGCCTCACTCATGCTGCTATTGTGAGAGCCTCTAACTCATCTCCCCCTCGCCTGTGCTGTGCCCTTTAGCCCCCACGCCTGTGCGACAACCCCTCCGGTCCTCCTGAGGACATGGCCCAACTGGGCACAGCCATGCAGGCACAGGCCCTGGCCCTGCTGCCATCACACCTCGTCGCCAGCCCCTCCGCCAGGGTGCGTGCCGCCACCGCCGCCACCACGCTGCATGCTCGGTCCAAGGCCCAGCAGGTGCAGCAGGTGCAGCACCTGCATGCAAAGGTGCAGCGCGGCGACAACGGCAGGTCCGCTGACGAGCTGGTGGAAGCGCGAGGCGTCGCGGCCGCTGCCGCCCGTGGCGCTCAGGCACACCTGCAGGCCAACCAACAGCTGGTGGAGGGCTGGAACACGCAGCACGCGCCTGCCGCTGGGTTCAAGCTCAAGTTAAACCGCTTTGCTGCCTGGCCCCACGAGCACTTTGTTGCGACGCGCATGGGCCATGCCCCGCCTCGCCGCGAGGCAGTCGGGCTCCTGCGGTCCCGCATCGGCTCGGCGTACCTGGGCACCTTCAGGCGCCGCCTCAGCAACGAGCAGCTGCCCGCGCGCGTGGACTACCGCGGCACCGGGGCCGACGGCCACGTGAAGGACCAGGCCTCTTGCGGCTCCTGCTGTGAGTGCAGCAGTTGCTGTACATGAGCACATTGAAGCCTTGACGATCATCTGCGATCCACCGCTGCCCTTGAATTCCTAACGCACGTCAGCGATGCCAGGTCTTGCCACCAAGCTACGACACATCCCATTCTCCCATAACCCCGCTGGGCCTCACCCCGCTTGCTGCGCTGCCTGTGACAGGGGCGTTCGGCACCACAGGCACAATGTCGGGCACGTGGTTTCTTGCCACTGGCGAGTCGCTGAGCCTTTCCGAGCAGCACATCGTTGACTGCTCCTGGGACTACGATGTCAACGGCTGCTGGGGTAAGCAGGGAGCAGGATGGGGTGAGTTGCTGCGCTTTGTCGGCGCACCTTGCGTCCTGCGTGTTCTGCTGAAGTCGGGGGCACAGTGCAATAGGAATTACCTGGCGGGACCCTGGTGCTTACGCAACAGACAGCAATGCTTCCCTACCCACAGTCCGTGTGCGGACGCCTACAGCACCCACTTTGCGCTCACACCACCGCCTCCCACCCCCGCCAGGTGGCTTTGGCGAATCCGCCATGGACATGGTCAAGGCTGCCGGCGGTGCCGTGATGGAGGATGAGTACCCTTACATCGGCCAGAACGGTTACTGCAAGAACAACGCGACCACCAAGGCTGCGTCCTTCAGCGGCTACCAGGACATCCCCGAGGGGGACGAGCAGGCGCTTATGGAGGCGCTGGCCACGCACGGGCCCCTGTACGTTGCTTTGGATGCAAGTGAGTCATGCAACAGGCGCTGGGGTGGAGGCTGGGATGGATGGTGCCCTGAGTGCCGTGAATCATAAGATGGATGTTGGGGCGGAACGAGGGGATACCCTGCAAAGTGCCAGGTAATCACTG
Source organism: Chlamydomonas urium (assembly GCA_039880955.1). Taxonomy (NCBI): domain Eukaryota; kingdom Viridiplantae; phylum Chlorophyta; class Chlorophyceae; order Chlamydomonadales; family Chlamydomonadaceae; genus Chlamydomonas; species Chlamydomonas urium. Next base: position 12,076 of record JAWZTI010000087.1, on the reverse strand, counting down.
GATGCACATTGGCTTGGGCACGCACCTGTCTGTGCATAAAGATGCATAAAGACTGGCAATGGGTTGCGAGACCCACAATAAAGGTTGCGGTCAGCTGTTTTGAATCGTTTTGCGTCATCCCGCCGTTACCACCTGTCATGCATGCGCACCTGGACAGGCGATGCCAAGTTCAAGTTCTACAGCGAGGGCGTTTACCACCGCGATGACTGCGCTACTGACAGGGACCACCTGAACCATGCTGTCACGCTTGTGGGCTACGGTACAACTGACAGCGGTGAGGGCACGCAGCAGGGCGGAACTGGGGCGTGTTTTTTTGACATGCTTACAGGGGCACATTGTGGCGTGCCTGCACCTGGTCGCACGAGCGGCCTTTGTGGGTGGTGAGGGCTTTTCGCAGTGTGCTTAGCCACCAAAATTGAGGGAAGCAGACAACAGCCTATGAGCCTGGCGCTAACCCTCGCCCATCCTGGGAATGCTTGCCGCCTTGCTGTTGCGCGCGTTTGCCAGGCGTGGACTACTGGCTGATCAGGAACTCATGGAGTAAGCTGTGGGGTCAGGATGGCTACATGAAGATAACGCGCAAGGTAAGCTTGAACCGCAGGCATTCACTGGCGATCTGTTGCTTTTCAGCAGGCACCAGTTCTGAGCCTGTGATGCCTCTCCGTACATTGCTGCCGCAGGGCAACGACTGTGGCATCACCACAGGTGCTATGCTTGCTGTGCCTGATGCTGAGGCAGTGGCTCGCACTCGCGCGGGCTTGACCCGCAGCAGTGTCCAGGTGTAGTTGCAGACTGCGTGCACTTGCATTCACTGCCTGCATTTTTGTTGTTGTAGCTGCTGCTGCTGCTGCTGCTGTGAGTTGCGGGTCGTGTGAGAGCATCAACACAGGCAACAAGCAGAAACAAAGCGCATGAAGAAAGATTGAACACTACTAGCAAACATTGACGGTGGGCGTAAACACAAAACTACAGGGAGGGGACAACAGAGGTCTGTACGCAAACCACAAGCAGGGGCACAACCACAGTCAATCACACCCACAACAAACACATGAGAGTGCAATGCAGTTGGGTAGGGTTTTGCAGACTTCAGCCTGCTGGCTGATGCGCTGTCGTGGACTTGGCAACATGAGACACAGGGGGAGGGGGGCAGAGTGGGTGGGTAGAAGGTGCTCTGTGCACAGCACACAGCACGCGTAAAACGCGCTGGCATCTACTGTTTGACGCGTGTGCGGCAGGGTCATACGGCACCTATGAGCCCTGTCGTGATCAGTGGAAGAATGGCAGTTCAACTCAACCTGCGGCACAGGCTGCTACAAGCGTAGTATTGGCTCCCTGTCAAGACTCTCAACGGTGGGAGGGATTTTGCAGGGGGCTGCAGGTGCAGATGACCCTCTCGTGTCACGTGAGCATACGGATGGACTTGGAGTAAAGGCCATTGAGTGTTGACATGATGACAGCTCTTGCGGCGGCCACCGCAGCGCCTGCCACGGCTTCGTCCATCACCTCGCTTGCCAGCAGCGGGCAGCCCGAGCACTGGTCCCCGTCTGCATCGTCATCCGCGCAACCGGCGTCGGTTGGTGGCTCGGCAAATGCTGTCCTGATGAGGCACTTCTGCAGCGGCGACAGCGTCCTGGGGAAGCTGATGTCAAAGTGCACGATCAGGTTGCCGCGCTTGCCAGGGGTCCTGTGAGCCAGAGAGAACCACACAGGGGCACGGGTTGGGCCCTGTTAAGTGGAGGCTTGCGGTCCATGTCTGTGCAGTGTGGGGCACCAAACTTGCTGGTGCTTCAGTATCATCAGCACACAGCTGTAGCTGAGCTCACCTTGTAATGGGCATGCCCTCCCCCTGGATGACGCGCTCGCAATGCGGCGAGACCACATCAGCGATTGGCAGGGACATGACGCGCTGGTCAAGCAGTGACAGCTCCACGCGTCCCCCTGGGAGCAACAAAGCCCAGACAGCATGGGCAGCGTGAGGCGAGTTGCCAACCCCTGGCATCATTCTGCCAAGTCAGCGTGCTACACCAGTGCCCTGACCAAAGGCGAAAATTCGGAGCAGCCGCAGCACGCTGCCTACTGGTGGCTGTGCCAATGCTTGGCCTTGCCTGTGAGGGCGGTGACCAAGGGCAGGTTGACATGAGTGATGAGGTCGTTGCCCCGGCGTTCGTAGCGGGGGTGCAGCTCCTCCCTGATGACAAAAACAAGGTCAGCAGGCGTGCTGCCGGGGTGAAAGTCTCCTTTGCCTGCAGCAACATGCAGCGCATCGCAACGCATGTCAGCGCACTGGTACATAACAACAGCCATGTGGCAGCAGTTGCAAGGGTCCTGCTGGGAACTCAAGGACAGGCAGCGTGATGCTCGCAAGGGAAAGAATCTGGCTGACCTCAGCAGCTTGCTGTTGCATTCTCACCGTGGAACGTGACCCGGGTGCCTTCTCTCCAGCCAGGTGCCACCGTCACCTCCAGCACCTCTTGCATCGGCCGCTGTGTGGCCGTGGTGGAGTCGTAAACACGGCGACTGACGAGCATGCGCTTGACGCACCCGCTGTACAGCTCTTCCAGGGACAGGCTCAGCGCCTGCTCCATCTGGGGAGCTGATGCGTGGGAAGCTGGCGCATGGCGCTTGATGCCAGCCAGCCTTGCCACCACCGCTGCTGCTGTGCTGGCTGGGGTGCTGCAGGCCGTCGAGGCCTGGGAAGACAGGAGGGTCATGGTTGTGCCTTGGCTGGCGGCCGAGGCCAGAGACATTGGGATGCCTGAAGAGGACCGGGATACGAAGTGAGGTGCACTTCCAGGGTGAGACTGGATGCCGGATGTGCTGGGGCCAGCGGTGAAGCTGCTCGCAAAGGAGCTTGAGAGGTAGTGCGGAGCAAAGGAGCTTTGAACGCCTTGTTCACCATACAACTCCTGGTGTGCTTTTGCAGGTGACATGGCTGCGTACAGGCAGAGATGGGCAGTTGATGTGCAGTCTCCGGAGCATGCCAATTGGTGACCCCTCACAAGCTCTTGCACGACCACTGCCAGACGCACCTTCTGCGGTCTTGGCAAGCTTGCTACGCGTCTGCATGACGCTGTCAAACGCGCTTCTTAAATGCTGGAAGCGGGTTTTAGCAGCCTGCCGCTCGAGGCCTTCAGGCTTCTTATCAGGATGCTCCCTCACAGCGGCACGCAGAAAGCATTGACGCACAGAGCCGTCGCTGTCGCTGGCTGAGCACCCAAGCAGCGCATACGCCTCGTCGGCCTGCATTTCCAGTCTCTTCCAAACTTTTCTTCCTGCAGCTGAAGCTACATCTGCGGTGGAGCGCAGTCTAAATTGTTTGTGCGCGCGCTGAGGTGCAGGATTGCGAATCGCGGGACCGCGAGCCTGCAGGTGCGCGCCTGGAACAGTGTGGGGAAGCCAAAATTACTTGGCCCCAAAAGCCCGCCCGCCAGCCCCGCCCTTCACAGATCTGTGTAACTCTTCACAAATGGGACGAACGCCTGCAATATAGGACTTGACTGGCAGCATGTTGCACCACTGAGGGCTGTGCACAAGTTCACCCTGGTGACCACAGTAAAAGCATTGTGGAGCCTGCGTTAGTAATGCCAATGGTTCCGCGCGTGGAACTCTCTAGCTCCTGCAAGCTTGTGTGATTGTAGCAAAAGAAACAACGCAAGGGTGCAACGGCGACATCCGCTAGAGATTGTCTGGGGGTCTGGGTCTATACTGGGTTGCATCCTGCAGCAAATGGTTGTAGTCTGACTACAGCACAAGGTGCGATGCGTGCGCAACCGTGGGGCCGCCCTTGAATGGATCTGTAAGCAGCGCGGCCCCAGGCGCAGCACAACGAGGTTGGGCCAGCGAAATCCTGTCATGTTGCTTGTTGCTCATGGTTGTCTTGGTTGGTAATGCCCCGATCTGGAACAGACTGTTTTCCTAATCACACCTCACCCTTCTCGCTTCTTGGCTTGCGCTTCAACACAGATAGCAAACAGCCTTGCCATTTACCCCCGCAAACATCTCCCTAGACGCTGCTCTATGATTAGGAACTCACGTTTCCCTTATACACCCCTAGTCTTGGCGCTGTGCTCCCATTCCGCCAAATCAAGAAGTGCCCATGTACATGCACGGCAACAACACCTGAGCCCACGACCATGGAGGCAATGCCTTCCTTTCAAACCGTAGTGCCAGCCAGGCCACGGCTGGGCGTGTGCAGCGTCCATTGGCACTCAATAAGTAGAGCCCTGCGCAAGCCGCGCTCACGCCTGGCTGAGGCCCGGCCGTTGCGCCGCCGCCATGCGCGCCTCCTTGTTGCGCCGCTTCACGACGTCCAGCATTGCCTTGAGCGTGTTGGCGACCTCGTTCATCGGCGGCCGCGCGGCGGGTGTCTGCGCCCAGCAGCGCTGCGCAAGCTGCATCAGCTCCCCCGCCTCTGGCAGTGGCGGGTACAGCTCGTGCACCGGCGGGAACTGCAGCCGCGCGCCCGAGATGACCTTCTCCATCACCTCCACCAGCCGCACCATGCCGCTGCGCTCTTGGTGCGGCGTGTCGCCGGCCTCGTCGCCGTGCTCCCACGGAACGCGAAGCGTCACGATCTCCCACAGGATCACGCCAAATGCAAACACATCGTTGGGGTAGCCATAGGTGCCGCCGTCCAGCAGCTCCGGGGACTGCCAGGCCGGGCTGTTGGCCAGACCTTGGCTCTTGGCGAGCAGCTGCTCTGCCGGCACCACGCGCGACAGGTTGAAGTCGCACAGCTTCGCCACCCTGCAGGATGATGGGTGGCAGTGAGAGGCACATGAGAAGGGCAAGCAGATAGGCACGATCACGGCAGATGGGCATGGGTGTGAATGGTGAGAGCTGACACTGATGAAGCAAAGACGAGCATAGGCTGCAGCAACGCAGTTGCTGCGTGTTTCGACCCCTGCATCACCCCTGCCCCTTCAGACCCCCTAATTCCCGCCGCCCTGCCGCCCTTCTCCCCCTTCACCCCTCTTCCTGTCGCACCAAGTGCCGGGCAGGCGCCCAAAGTCTAGCAGCACATTGTAGCTGGTGAGGTCGCGGTGGACGATGCCGCTGTGGTGCATGAACTCCAGGCCCGCAGCGGTGCCGTACGCCGCCTCGAGGCGCCGCTCCCAGCTGCAAGCGGCAGCGCGCAAGGGCACAATAAGAGGATGGCACGTGGTTCAAGAGATGCAGGAAAGGATAGGCCCGTGTGTGGAGGCAGGGACACGTGCGTCGTGGGATTTATGGGTGGGTGTTGTGCACTTCCATGGCTGGTCCTTGCCAGTGATTTTTTTCATTTTGGCCAGGGTCGTGATTTTTCCTGATGCTCAAGGAAGCCTGCCCGGCACCTTCTGAAACTTCCCGAATTCTTGTTTTTCTAGGGATTTTGCAGCCGCACATCACAAATTTTGCCAAAAACACCTATTTCTTGGCCATTTCTTGCTGTCTTGGGCCCGAAATTTCCGTCTTCTTCCGCTGGGAAAGTGCAAAAATTTTCCCGAATTCCCGAATTCCCAGCAGAAAAATCCCTGGTCCTTGCACACCCTGCTCCCTTGCGCACCTGCTGTAGAACTGGTAGCCCCAGGTGCGCGTGCGTGGCTCCAGGGGGACGCCCTGACGGTACTGCTGGTCAAAGTGCCGAGCCTGCAGGCGGGCGCCACACCCAAGCGTTGGCGGAGGGAATGAGGGTACAGGGAGTACAGCAGTGGTCTGCAGGCATGCGGCAAGCTTCTAAAGCTGTCTGCAGCTCTCACTGAATCCCCTCCAGATGCAGAGAGCTCCAGCCAGCCGCTGCCTACCCCGCCATTTGAGTCTTGCAGGTAGCGAAGCAAGGCGTAAAGTCTGCAGGCCTGCGCCCATCCAGCCCCTGCTCCCCCCGGGTGTGCGTGCCGCCGCTGACCTTGGCAATCATCTTAAACAGGTTGCCCAGGCGACAGTACTCCATCACAACTGCAGCAGCATATGTGCAAGGGGAGAGTACGGTTTCAGTTAAAGGGTGGCGACGTTGCAAGCCGGGGGCACCAGTCAAAGCCACAGCACAGCACGCGACTTTGGGAGGAACCATCAACGCAGCCGAGATGATGCCTGTAGCAAAACAACACAGCTGCAACTCTGCAAGCCTGACACCCCGAGCCCGCTGGCAGATTACTGCAACACGCTATCATATTGCCAGGCACGTGCCGCCAGATCTTATACACAGCACAAGCGCCGTCCCTTGGGTACGCGTACACGCACTTGCAAGCATGGGCTGCGGCCTGCCGCACGAAGGGTACTGCTGCAGGCCGCCTGTGTCTGAGCTGCCGTACTCGTTCAGCTGGCCGCTGGTGCGGCTGGTGATGGCGCTGAGGTCAGCGTACTCGCAGCACGCGCCGCGGAACTGAACAATGTTGGTGTGCGACAGGCGGCGCTGGATGTCCACCTCTTGCCTGCAGGGCGCGTGAGGGAAGGGGAAGGACTCAGGCTCAAAGAGTCGTCGTGGGTGCGCATGCAGTGAGCGGTGTGCAGGTGTGGGAGCGGCAGCATGCCAGACCGCCATTTTCAGCCCATCTCGGGCCCTTTGACCCCACACTTCCACACGTTTCCGCTCGCAAGCCCGTCAGGTCCGCCCACCCTCGCCCCGAAAGGATTTCCTTACTTGAAACGGTCCATGGCATCCGCATCAAAGTCCTGGTCGCGGTCGATGCTGATGACCTTGACAGCTACTTCATCATGGTGGAACATGGCGTGCCAAACCTGCAAGCAAACAAGCAATCAAGGGCTTATGAGGAGCCTGATACAAACACCGTTGACAGGCCGTGATGCAGGGCAGTACGGCCGCCGCTGAGCTCAACGTGTGTGCCCAGGCAGCTCCGAGGCCCTGCTCGCCCGCCTGCCTGCCGGTTGTGCACCTGTGCACCTGCCTGGCAGCCCTCCCCAACGCCGCAGGCGCACCTGGCCATAGCTGCCAGAGCCGATGAGTGCCACAAGCTCGCCCTGCAGCTCGTTCCAGCGGATGTTCCAGAACCTGTCGACAGGAGGTCCGTTCGCCGCGCCGTTCGCCGCTGCCCCACCGACCCCCGACCGCGGCGGGTCAGACGGCAGCCGGACGGGAGCTGTGGTGGAGGTGGGAACTGACGCCGTTGCCACACTATTGGCCATGGACGGTGAGGACGCTGCTGGGGTGTAACTACTGGAGCTCAAGGGAGCGGCGGCTGCAGCCGTGGCAGTGGCGACAGGTCCTGACAGGCTGGACACCGACGCTGTGTTGGGGCCCGCTGCCGCGACGGCGACTGCGGCGGCGGCGAAGGGCGACAGGGGCGGCCGCTTGACGCCGGGCGCGCCGGGCGATGTGAGCGCTTTGTGTAGGAGCGCGCCTGCAGGGGGCGACCCCCCGCGGTACGCGCCGCTGCCGGTCGCCCAGTGCCCGTCCAGGGAGCTCTGCTGGTTCAGGGGCGCAGCCTGCGTCAGCACGGGGTGCAAAGCTGCACCGCCCCAAGCCGCCGTGGCGGCGGTTGTCACGGCCGCTGCTGATGTCGCGCCCCGAGGTAGCGCCCCGTCGCCCAAAGCCGACACAGACACAGGTGCGTTTCGAAGTGTCATGGCCACTGCGGAGGTTGTAGTGGCCGCCGCTGCTGCCGTTGCCGCCGCCACTTTTGCCGCCTGGGCGAAGAACTGGCCGCTGGGCTGCGCCGGCGAGCAGGCAAAGAGCACGGGGGTGGCGGCGCCGCAGGTCAAAGCTGGCGCTCCCAGGAACTGCGAGAGGGGAAGCATGGGGGGACGAAGGTTTCAGAGGCACACGCGTGTTGCTGCAAGTGGAAATGCCAGGGGAGCGCTCAAGTGCAGCATGCTGAAACGACCTGTGGGCGGTCAATGTACGTGGCGGGTACTCAAACAGATAGCATTCCGTCCTACAGCTTCACCGGGGTCCAAGTCAAGCCCAGCGGATGTGCTGAGGTACACTCACCTCAAGATGTACTGCGGCCTGAGTAGGTGCGGGGCTGCTGCAGGCGTCAGGAGCCCTGTGGTGCCGCTCCAAGCTGGGCATGCCCAACAGCCCCGGCGCCGTCTCGGCATGTTTGGCCGACGGCGAGGAACAGGAGGACGGCGGGGGCGACCAGGAGGGCGCGCTGACGGTCAGGATGGTGCTGGTGGGAGGAGGCATTGTGGAAGAAGACACCACAGAGGCGGCGGAGGACAACCCACTGTCTGCCGCTGCGCATGCCGCTGCTGCCGCCGCCGCCGCCGCCGCTGCACTTGTTTGTTTGGCGCCGTCAACGATGCGTGCTGTGCTCACCATTGGTCCTGCTGGCATCGGGCCGCCGGCCACCACAGCAACGGTGATGGCCCCAGCTGCCGCAGGGTCAGCAGCAGGGCCCCCGGCAGCGTCACATGGGGCGGCTGCAGCAGCGCAGGACGCTGCATCCAGGAACGCCGACAGGTGCCTGGCGGGCGGCAGGTGCTTGGTGGTGGGCTGAGGCTGGGCAGGGGGCGCAGCAGCTGCCGTCAGCGCTCCTGTAGTGGCGACCGAGGTGGCTTGCACGGCTGTGCTGTTAGCGACGGCCGCAGCAAAGCTGATGGAGGGGGCGGGGACAGGGGCGGTGCCCGCCGCCAGTGAAGCAGCCGCCATGCTAGCAAATGAGCTGGTGGGAATGGAGGAGGCAGCGCCTGGGGCCCTTGCCGCAGGTGGTTGCGGCCGCGCTGAGGTGGCGCTGCTGCCAGCAGCTGGGCCGCCGCTCAAGTGAGGCCATTGGCTGGCGTTGCTGCCGCCCTGGGTGGGCGGTATCGAGGTTGCAGCAGGCACAGCCTTCTGCCCCTGCTGCTGGCCGCTCTGCCCCTGCCCCTGCCCCTGTCCCTGCGCCTGTCCTTGTCCCTGCCTCTGTCCCTGCCTCTGCCCTGAGCCCTGGCCTCGGCCGTGACCGGAACGACCAGGCCAGCCATTCCCAACGCTGTCACCACCCGCTGATGAGGCCGACCTCCCGCTGTCAGACTTCTTAAATGCCGGAGGCTGACCTGTTGCAGCACCTGTGCCGTTTGCCTTGCCTTGTGCGTCCGGAGGCGCCTTTAATGCCGCAGGAGCTCCTGCAGCTGCAAGCTGTTTGCTGATGCTGCCCGCTGGGCGCTGGGCCGCGCGCTTCTGCTGCGCCTGTGGCGGTTGGCAGCCGCTCGCCTGCAGGCCCTGCCGCAGGACATCGGAAAAGCTCTGCCCCTGCCCATCCGGCTTCGACGGCGCCTCAGGTTGTCCCCCTGCCGCTGACGATGCCCCAGCACCTGCGCTTGCAGCTGCTGCTGCGCCTGCTGCTGCGGCTTCCGCACCCGATTCTGTGCCTGCTGAAAGCGTGCCATTTGCAGCGACGGGCGCCGTAGCACGACTGCTGAAAGAACTGCTCGTGGATGCTGTAGAATGTTTGGCTGCCGGAGCCCCCTGCCCCACCGCTGCATCTTCAGCAACCCCTGCCGTAGGCCCCGCCGCAGGCGTGATGCACGCCCCACCTGTGCCCTGGCTTGAAGTGGCAACACCTGCTGTTGCGCCTTTTGAAACACCCCCCGCCGCGCCCGCCAGGGCTTGGGACAGCGCAGACGCCGACATGCCCCCGCTGCGGGGTCCTCCTGCAGGTGCTATGTTCGCCCTGTCCTGGTCTATAGATCCGGTGCCGTCCTTCCGCATGCCCCCCCTTGCGCTGGGTCCAGCACCAGCACCTGCACCAGCACCAGCGCTTCCCACATCCAAGCTGGACCGTTGGCTGCCGCCGCCCTGAGGTACTCGCCGCGCACCAGCCGCCACCCCCGATTGGCCCCCAGCCGCCGCTGCTGCCCCTGACCCAGGCCTTGGAACGGCCAGGCTGCCCGCATGCTCTAGTGGCTGCTGCGCTTGCTGCTGGGCTTGCCGATACTGCCCATGTGGCGCCATTGTTGCCGTCGCCGCCGCCGCCGCCACCGCCGTGCCGTGCCTAGCTCCGGCCGCCGACGCCGTGCTTGCGGCCCTGCCCGGACCCGCCTGCTGCTGCTGCTGCTGCTGCTGTTGCTGTTGTTGTGGAAAGCGCACGCGTGGCAGGCTGTGCATCTCATGGTCTTCGTCCGCCCTGCGCAGCTTCAGTAAACGCCGCACCCGCAGCAAGCCGTTGGACACCTGCTCTGTCGCAAGCTTCAGCGAGTAGAACAGGCGCGCGGCGTCGCCACCTTGCAGGTCCTGGGTGATATAGGGCATGTCGCAGGTGGCAGAAGGGCAGGATGGGAGTCAGCGGGTTGGACCAACGGAAAAGGGCAGCGACCAGCAGATGTCCACGGACAGCAACGCATACAGAGACCAGTGTACAGACGGCAATTCGCTGCCCTGCTCCTCTATCCTCATCTATGCCTTCACTGCATGGAGTTCTTGACCCCACATGCCTGCAACCTTACCCAACCCCCTTGGCCACGCACCTTGAGTGTGTTACACTGCCCATCCCCCTGGCGCAAGTCGGAGCCTACACCTGCAGTCCTCACCTCATCCACCAACAGGTCCGCAAGACCCAGCGTGCTGTTGTCCCACTTCTGCACCAGCTTCAACGCCTGCTCAGCCTTGTCCCTCAGGATCTCCAGCGCCCAGTAGGACAGAGGCTGGGGGCGGCTGCACAGCAGGGCGGTGCGGCGCGTGCTGGCGATGGCCAGGTGGCTGAAGGTCGCCTGGGGGCAGGGAGCCACAGGGCGCAGCAGGTGGGATCAGTGGGCAGGCACGGCGGCAGCAAGTGAGCAAGTGCAGGTAACACCGACAGGCAGGTGCAGCGGCAGACGTCACCACTGGATAGAAACCCATAACCGGGTTCTCATCCTTCCCCTGCTGTCGTCACTTCTTGCCTGATGCAGTCAATTGGCCAGTTGCCTGCCACATTGTGCGCAGGGCGTAGGATCAGGGCTGCAAGTAGGCTACAAACCTTTGGAGCCCGAGCATGGTGTGGTTCTGCCCCGCGCACCTGCAGGCAGTCAAGCAGCTCGTACAGCGCCTCCTCCTCCTCCACGTCCGCGCCTGGGGACAGCAGCTCGTGGCTCAGCTCCTCGCGCATGCTGCGATGCAGCACGTGAGCCCTGGCCAGCAGCGCCAGCAGCAGCGCAGGCACCCACGCGTGTGCCTGCACGTCTTCGTCCGAGACGCTGCCGTCGAACCCGCCGCCCGCTGTCATGCTGCCGCCCCCGCTCGCTGTTGTGCTCGCCGGTCCCGCCGACCCCGCCCCTGTGCGGGCTGCGCTGGCTCGCGCCCCCGACCGCAGCCCGGCTGGCTCTGCAGCAGCCGCACCCCATGCCCCTGTCATGCCCGATGGGCCAACCGAGTCCTCCACCTCGTCGTCTTCTATGTCGGGGGGAAGCCACGCTTCGTGCATGGCAAGCGCACCATTGGCGGCGTGCAGCATGCAGTTGAGCAGCTGGCGGTTGAGGTGCAGCTTGGTGTCCTCCCACTGGCGGGCGACGCGTCCCACGAGCTCCGCTGCGGTGCGCCATACCGCCTAGAGCATAGAACAAGGCATGACAAGGCAGGGGTCGGGCTCATGACCAAAGCATGCAGAGTGGTCAAGGGCTAGGGGATGGAGCATGCGCAAAACACTGACCGTCACTGCAGTGCACGGAACACACAGCACTCCTCATGCGATAATGCAACCTTGGCAGTATGTGGAAAACATGTGCCCAATAAACTCTGCAAAATTGATGCGCGTGCCGGCTGCAGCTGTGAAACAGCTTATACGGCCCCTTTCCTTGACTTGAGCACTCGCCCTCGCCCAGACGCGCCTACCATCCAACAACACCAGCCTGCCCCTGCCTACCTGCAGCGCCTTGGATCGCGTGCTGGTCTCATGCGCAAAGCTGTCCTTGCTGAGGCTGGAAAGAGTGAGAAGAGCATCCGAAAGGGTCACTGAGGCATCCATCGCAGCAGATGCCACGGCTGCGGAGTGCTCGCCCAGCCGTTGGCTCAGGGATGACAAGCTGGCGGCTGCGGCCGGGTCGCTGGTGGGAGCAGAGCAGGCAAGGTGCAGCAGGCAAGGTGCAGCAGGCAAGGTGCAGCAGGCAAGGTGCAGCAGGCAAGGTGCAGCAGGCAAGGTGCAGCAGGCAAGGTGCAGCAGGCAAGGTGCAGCAGGCAAGGTGC
>JAWZTI010000086.1:43415-63010 GCA_039880955.1 Chlamydomonas urium | reverse complement strand
CAGAAGGCTCTTGATTGGAGGGGGCACTACTTCTGGGGCTGTGTAGTAGCAAAGAGGGTAGTCGAGGAGATAGCAGCATGCCTGCCTGCCACCACACCGGTGACGTGTGCAAGCATTTGGCTCATGCTCGCCCCTCCGTTCGTTTGCAAGGAGGTTTGGGAAGTAATCTGCATGGTAGCGGTCGAAGCCATGGCTCTAGGCAGACGCAGGCTGTGGGCAGGGCACCTCAAGGCGGAGGCGGAGGTAGATGCCACACAACCACTCATCACACATTTTTTCCTGCTACTTGCTCCGGCCACTTTGATGGCTCAGCCCTCAGCAGCAGATGAAGCTGTTCACTTTGCCGTGGGCCACTTCTGGGCTATGTTGGATGACTTTGTGTCTGTGGTGGATCCTCCACCAAATCGGTCAGTTGACCAATTGCAAGCGTGGGACCTAATCACCCGCTCATGAGTTTCCAATCGTCGAAGCTAGCTCTGAAGTTGCCCCCACACCGGGCACTGCCCCCCACTCTTGGAATGATATAGTCAAAGTCGTTGTTTTCTTCATTGGCGAGTTGTCAGGGAGCAGTAGAGACTGTTTTTTTCTGTGCCGCAGGTCAGGTGTGGCGTAGGGGACCGCGCACGCACGCTTTCGTCCCAAGCTAACCTAGGCTTCAGCGGGGGTGCCTGATTTCGCCTGTGATCATGGAGGCAGCTTTTCTATGCCCAACTTGAACAACTTGAGCCTTTTTGTTGGCCCAACAGTGTAGGGGGGCGTCATACTTGTGTGGCGACCCCGGGCCGCTGACGAGCCTGTAACGCCACTCACACAAAAAAACAATGGATTCCAACAACAGAGTTGACGCTGAACCTATGGCCAATGCCCCAAACCACCAACAATGTAACATGTGTTGAATGCATCTCACTGTAGCCTACTCCTCCAGGACCACGTTTGACTGCGTGGACTTCCCAGGGTGACGACGCTCCTTCTTGACTCGCTGCTGCAACGGATCAAAGCCTGCGGCTTGGGACCCAAACACCGCCCAATCGGGCGTTGGCGCCATGTAGTCCTGCAAAAAGCACGCAATGTAAGATGGCATGCAGCGTGTTGACAGCTTGGCAAATGTTTTTAGCGGATGAGCGCCGCCGCATGCCCTGTGCGCACCTCGCTTGTGAAGGGCTTGCCTGCCTTGACCAGCTGCTGGAATCTCTCATAGTCGATCCACGTGTGCCACTGGCCCTGTCAGGCAGAACAAGCCCCGAGAGGGACGAATGATGGCTGAGCGCTGTTCCCACAGCGAGCTGCGCACCCTGTGCTTCCCTGCCAACATCCCTCACCTCGCGCAGGAACTTGTCGGTGCGTGCCAGCAGGATGCAGCATGAGTGCGCATGCTCGCAAGCCAGAGCATACTCTCCTGCATCACAAAGACAAGCAAGAAGCACCTAAATAAAGTGCTGGTTGTAGCTCCAAGGGCAAGCGGTGAGCAGCGGCCATAGTGCTCACCCTGTCTTGCTTGGCAGATGGCCTGCCCAGTGGCCACCACGTCCGCGTGGTAGGGAACATTGCCCATTGTGAGGCTGCTGGTTGTGCCGCCATCCCCGCAGTACGTGACACCCTTGATCTCGATGAAGTCAGGGCGCCCCAGATCAACCTGACATACAGCGGGTTTCAATTGCGTCATCTGGCTGAGAACGGCAAAACCAACGTTTGCGAGCTTCTCTGTAGTGCTCTGGCCGCAGGGACATGCGAGCCGGTGGGCTGAGCTGAGAGCTTGGTGCGCAATACAGCCGCTGCACGCACCAGGTCTGCGTACTGCTGCACCTCAGCCATGTTCCAGCCCTTGACCAGCGTCAGGCGGTACACAGTGCGCTGCTGCTTGTCTCGCAGGCTTGACAGGCACTGCGTGAACCTGAGTCAAGCCAAGGAGCAGAGGCAAGAGGGTGCTTGGTTGTGAAGCAAACAGCAATCATAACAGCCTCGCTTGGCTCATCAGGAATCGCTGCAGCGCACCTCTCCCAGAAGTCACCAAACAGCGGCCGGTCGATGGCTTTCAGCGACTCGGGTGTTGCGGCGTCCACGCTCACATACAGCTGTGTGACAGGCTTCAACTGCGCAGGCGTGTGGAATTAAGGGATTGTACGAAGGTGCATTGACAGCCAAGTCATGTAATTGATGTCCGACCGAAAACCTAAACACCAAAACATAACAGCAAGGTTTCAAAAGCCTCCGCAAGGTGCAGACCTCATCATCCAAGTGGAGTCATGCTCACCTGCTGAATCCGGTCAGGGAACTGCGCATTGGTGACCAAGAAGGTGGAGATGTGGCGCGAGTGCAGCTCATCCACCAGAGCATTGATTCCAGGGTACATGATTGGCTCACCGACCTGCACATGAAGTACATGTGGTACACGTGAACGTGTGAGGGCAAGCACAAGACATGGCAGTCAAGTGATGGCTACCCTTGGTGATCTCGCGCTGAAGGTGGTTGAAAACAGTACTGCATGCACACCACTGCATGCTGTGCCTGCAATACACTACTGCTGCATTGTAACCACACCTGCCCGCCAACCCATCCCTTTGGCTCACCAGGCTCAAAGCACAGTGCCGAATGGCAATGCCCTCCGCCACCTTGTCTGCCATGACGCCAGGCACGCCCGAGTACTCCTTCACCATGCGCTGGTGCAGGGACACAGCCTGGGGGCACACAAATGCAGCGCAATGCAGCAAGCCTCATGATCCAAGTGCTGATCAGAAAACAGCTTATTGCTGCTGCGTCAGCTGCTCCACCGACAGACCAGCAGAGGACAATGAACAAAGTGCTGCAGCCCGTCTGCATGCATCACCTGCGACACAATCTCCTGGGCCCCGTCCATTGCCCACTTCCAGGAGCGTCCCACGGGGTTACTGTGGTGCCGCCAGCAAAAGACACACCTGGAAAGCAGCAAATCGGAGTTGTGCTCAGCATAACACCAGGTTCAATCATCGCCATGCCAGATTGCTACAGCACATGATCCACGCGTGGCGCACTTGTTTGCACATGCAAGGCTGGGCGTGGCCTCCATGCAGCGGTGAGACTCGATGCCGTAGAAGGCGTGCTTGTAGCACCCTCCCCTGCACACACAATCAACGCATGCTTTTCAGTTGCAAACTGGCTGACAATGGGCTGAATACAATAAGCACAGATCAATCCAGTGGGTTGACCCCTCACCTGCCCCTCAACATTGACTTAGTCCAGCGGCACATCTTCACACCGCTGTGGCTGCCGATCAGCTTGTAGCCCTGGAGGGTGGAAAGACGTTGATGCATGCATGAGCTACGGGCAGCAGAGCTTAACTGCAAAGCCTGTGCTGCATGCTGAAAACAATTAATAAACCTGCCTGCTTCACTCTCCTCCCACGATCCAACACACAGGGTGCCCCTGCACGCACCTGCTTGGTCAGGGATGCTCGAACAACAGGGGTCAGCATCTCGGGGGACATCGTGGGAGCAACGCCGTCTGCACCGGAGCGTGCTGCGGCCTTGCTGCGCTTGGCACCGCCCTTCGGAGCAGGTCCGGCCAAGTCCTCCATGTCCACCTAGGGGCGTGAGGCATAGCTCAGCATCTTGGGTGGCCAACACAAAGTCTCGCAACACAGCAACTTGTGGAAAGAGTGCAAATTGTACTGCACAATACAACAAAGCACTGAGGTGCCTTGGAAAGCTGGTGAGACGCGATGCAGGCTGCACAACACTGCCTTGAAGGCCTTGTTCATCACTTACCTCTGATGCCCCTCCCTCATCATCTCCATCATCAAACTCATCGTCCTCCTCCCCGTCAAAGCTGTCAACGCTCCCTGCGTCGCCCTTGACCAAGCCTGCCTTGCCCGCCTGGCTGCTGTGCGCAGCACTGCCTGCGGCTACGTTTGACGCTGATGGAGAGAGAGCGTCCAGCACCTGCAAGTCGGGTGTGCAATAAATGTTTTAGCAAGTATTGTGGGTCTTCATCTCTGATCACGCCAAGAACCATTGGCGCGCCTCTTCTTGCTGACTGGCACTGCACAATAGCCATCCCACTCACGCTGTTGCTCCACGCCTTGAACTGCTGCTCCATGCGCCGGCTGTCCTCATCGCCCAGTCCCGCAGCGCACAGGCGGGCAGCACCCAGTGCCACTAGCTGCTGGTCAATGGACCTGAGGCAGGGATGTTAGGACAGGAGCAAGTGAGAACTTGAAAGAAAATACCAAGATCAGCAAAGCCACCCAAAGCACAAGCTGGACAAGGGTGCAACGGTGCGTGTGCCACCAGCTGGCGTCACCCACTTGGCCGTGGTGTTGAAGTGCGCCTCAAACTGGGAGTTGCCACAACCAAACACAGCAAAGGAGGTGCGCCGCTCTTGCAGCACCGTTGCCCCTACCCTAAAGTCGTGTGCAGCGTCCTGCAGCCACCTGGGGCAGGAAGAGGAGTAGGGAGCAGATGCTTGATGTACAGCAGCTCACAGCCATCTGCCAATTAACAAAGGACAGAGGAATTCCATGCAAAAGCAAACACATCCAGCTGCCTTGCGCAGCCGGCTCAAATGATGCAGCACCCTACCTGCAAAACCAGCGCGCTCCAGCGGGCGGCGTGCCATTCTCGTATGTTGAGACGACTACCAGCACTGCTGTCCCTGGTGCCTCCGACAGCAGGCACTCGGGCTCGTACTGTGCCAGGTCAACGCAGCGGACCTCAGTGCTGCCCAGAGCCGCGCGGCATGCAACTGCCAGCTGCTCTGCGAACCCGCGCGCCGTCCCGCCTTGAGTGCCATAAAGCACCACCACCTGCTGCGAGTGGGAGTAGAAGCGCGTAGGTGGAAGCAGTTGGCAGCAAAGGGTGATGCTGTCAACGCCGCATGATCTTGCCCAGGTCAGGCACAGGCTGCAGGAGGGGACCTAGCTCACCTTGGCACCTTCAGTGCCTGCCATGGCCTCGGCGCTTTCAACTCTGCAGCAGGGGCCACTCTCGGTCTTGCTTGCCTCACCGCCCTTGCAACATCCCACAGTGGTGTCATCACCGCTGCTTGCGCCGACCCCGCCCTCCTTGCAGCAGGATCCAGCGGCCTGCTCAGCTCCCTGGCAGCAACCCATGGCTGCTGCAGCAGCACCCGAAGCAGCTGTTGCCGTGCTAATTGGTGCATAACACTGCGGCTGCTGCTGCTGCTGCACAGCTCTAAACTGATCATTTGCTTGTTTGGCCTGCTTGCTGACCCTGTGGCGATAAATGTGCAGAAAAGCAATACCCAAAGCCAGCAGCCACAGGCCCTTTGCTGCAGACACCAGCCATGCCAGGGTGCTGACTCGTGACTGACTCGAGTCGCCATGCAAGGGTTCAGCAGCAGCCGTGGAGCGCACTGCCACTGCGGAGTATGCTGCGAGCAGAACCTTCCACTGCCACGCAGCCATCGCGGGCGGCTGGCGAGTTTGTCGGCTGTGCGCCCGCCGTGATGCACTCCCCCGGGCAGATGAACACAAGGTAAGGCTCAGGGTATTCCGAGTTGGAGTATGTGTGCGTGTTACGCTGCCGTCGCCGCGACAAACCCAGTGTAGCGCAAGTTCCAAAAAGCAAAGAAATATTTTACCATGGTTGAAGTGTGTTCTTCTTCTATACCCTATGCACATCCTGGGCAGCAGTTCGTCTCCAAGGATGTCCACGTCAAAAGGGTCAGTAAGATGCATATTGCTGCCCGGCACCTTGTTTATCTGAAAGCCCACGAAGCCATTCTGTGCGCACATGCACAGAAGGGCGCTGCCGCCAAGGCCCTCCTTTCTGGTGGGCGATGCTGCTGCATGCTACAAGGAGTGGAGGGAGCGCTTGAAGCCTGACATTCAGCAGTTCCTACACTGTAAGCAGGAACCCAGTATCTCGTGCAGCACAGCAGCAGCATAGTATCAAGTCACTCTTTCGGCATGTTGGTTGTATTACACAATGTGGTTGCAGGCGCAGCGCAAGCTGACGACAACACAAACACAACGTCGCCAGCAAGTGGGACTTGTTGGGATGACGCTCTGGCTGATGCCCTGGTGATGAGGTCACGATCTATTCGAGAAAGCCTGGTGTCAAATGACATGCTCATCGATGCTGAACACCTCCGGGGGATCGCAATCGAGGTCAGTACATCTGCTGTAGTTTGTGTACAGCAGGCAAACTGACAGCTGTTGTGATTGTGTGCACCCTGGTGCTGTTGCATGCAGGTGTATGAGCTGTCTGCCGACCTATGTGCTGCAGCACGCAACCATCCAGAGCTGCTCAAGTGCCTGCAGATGCTGGTCACAGAGTTGCACCCCACAGCGCAGCAGCTTGGGGCTTTGAGGACGAGTGGGAGCAACTCCGCTCTGCTTGGCTCAGGTGTCAGCGCAGGGCATGCAACAGCAGAACAGGAAGATAGCTGCAGGACAAAGTTTCGGCCGCTGGGCAATCAGGATGGAGCCGCCTCAGAGGATCCCGCAGTGCCTGTGACAGCAGCCTTGTCAAGCGATGCAGGGCCGAGCACACTTGGTGATGGACGTTCTGCTGAGTTTGTGGCGGCGCAGTTGTTGTTCTTCTGCTGTGTGCTGCAGCGGCCTGTGGCGCAAGACGTGATATGTGTGCTGCGTGGCACAGCCGTGCGCCAGCACCTTGGGCACCAGCATGTCCTGTACTCATTGAAGGTGCTGCAGGTGAGAGAGGACAGCGGCCTTTGGACAATGGTTGAGCTCAAGAATGTCGCCAAGCCTTGTTGCAACTGTCAAGAAAATGCATATGCTGCTGTGGTTCCTGTTTGCGTATGGCAGGTATTGGCGCGGCATGATGCCTCTGCCTTCCTGCGTTTAGCATCGGAGCCACCAACACGCCTGTTGCAAGACTTGGTTGCCTGCAAGGTGAGACCAGGCATCAAGGACGGCAGGCGTATGTCGCCATGCCCAGCGTTGCAACATCTGAAGGGGGTGTGCTTGCAATTCCTACATTGTTTCACCTGCAAATCGCCCCTGCAAAGCAACTTGTGCCAAACTGTTTGTAATGCACAGGTGGAGCAGTCGCGCTGCGCACTGGTTGCTGCTCTTTCTGTCTCGTATCGCACACTGCCATCGCCAGTGGTGCTGGACTGGCTGTCACTGGGACAGCAGGAGCGGCATCATTCCACGACCAAGAAAGGGGCAGCACTGGGTGAGTGTCAGAAGCAGCAGGCCTTGGTGCGCATAATGCAAGTGCATATGATTCGTGTATTATGACAGCTATGCATGTGTGATCACCACTGCCCATGCGATTGCCCTTCAACCAACAGGACCCATGCCAAAGCTCATGCAAGTCCTCGAAAAAAGCGCTGCTGGTGGGTGCCGAGGTGCCAAAGTGGCGCTAGAAGCTCTGAGCCAGCAACCAGGACAGCAGGAAACGCTTGTGTTCAAGATGTAGCCTATGCGTCAGCCTTGTCATGTAACATGTAAAAAGCCTCTTCGCTGTCACTTGAAAAGATGGGGAAGAGGTGTGGCCCACCTGCAAAAGCTGTCTGTTGGATTATGCCACTGTCGTTACAACACATGCAACACAGCACAGCACTACAAGTACAATTGAATCAATTCATCTGACACGGCTGCCGGCGTCAGCACTCCTAGGTCCGTGACAAGAAGGCCGATGTAGGTTGGAGGCGTGTAATCCCGCGATGGGTTGTCCATGGTTGTCCGGGACGGCAGCAGCGGCCCCAGGTCGCAGGGCTTGCGCTCCTCAGGCAGATCCTGTTGCATGGGCATGCAAGGGACATGTTAGCGTCAGTCCTCATAACTAAATGCTCTCAGGGCAGTAGGCATGCTTGTGTACGTGCCTTTTGACTAAGCGGGTACAGGCGCGAGAACTTGTAGGACTCCGCCGCAACATAGAAGGGCTTGTTGCATGCCTTGGCGCACACTGCTATTTGGTAGGTGCCCAGCTTGTTGACAATGCCGCCATTTTCCACAACTGCCTCTGCACCTGTCAGTACCAGGTCAGCTCTGCACGAGAATAATGACTTGTAGTCAGAGGTGAGCTATGTTGCAACTGCTGCTGTGGATTCTGCCCTGCCCTGCAATGACTAGAGCCCCATATTGCAACCTGTCTTGCCCTTGCCATGGCCCCATCCCTACCTGTCCATGGCATATGCTGCCCCACTGTCCAGGATGAGTGTGGTGGGAATGCCCATCTCATCCAAGGCCTTGACCGTCTTCAGACCGGTTGCATCTGGCCGCCCTTCAGTGACAATAACACTGAAGTTTGTTCCCTGCGTGCAAAGCACGCGCACTCTCATGGAGACGGAAATGGGCGGTGGACTTGAGCTGCCAACACAGGGGAGTGTTGGTGCACTACACACACACAGGCACTGTCTGTCAGCCCATCACAAATGCCCACCTGTGCAACTGCCCGCTGCAGCAGCGCCAGCACCACTCTTGAGTAGCCGTGCGTCAGGACCACACAGTTATTGTGCAGGAAGCGTGACCCCAGCTCAGCTATCGTCACGCGCGCTCGCGTTGACGTTTCCGCAAACCTCATCCCACGCTGCAAGGCAGGCAACGGCCACAAGCCGAACATGTCAACACTAAGCCTGCGTCGAGGCTTGGATTGCTGAACATGCACTGCGTCTGACCACACCTCAATCAGGCTGGCCTTGGCAGTGGCAAACTCCGACAGCTCCAGCTTTGACGTCCGTGTTGTGTACCTCAGGAATAGTTCACACCCAGCTCGCAGGGAGAGCGCTGTGGGGTTCACTCTGCAAGGCAGCAGCAGTCAACAATCCATGCAATGAGTGCGGGTGCCTTGCAGTGTGGTGTTGGGCAGGGGCAAGCAGCGTCCTACCTCTGCAGAGCTTGGGCTGCCTCCTCTAACTCTTTCCCCAGCCCCATCATGGTCTGCGCCGAGCTCCTCCGTATGACGGCTGTGAGGGCTCGAATTGCCGCAACTGCGACGGCGATGTCGGTGCCCTTGGCCAGCGCCTCATGGAACTCTCGCAGTGCAATCTCATTCAGTGTGCCTGTGGGCACAGAAGCGCAGAACGAGTGTGCTTTAGCACCAGCTGTATGCCAATTAACCGGGCTGCGGTATGCAGCTAGTGCAGAAGTGTGCCCCACTCACGCTGATCGCCGCCGCCGTCGCCCTTGTCTGCCATGGAGACGCTCACCGATTGCTCAGGATGATCTTCAGGTGCACAGCAACGAGCATGGTGGAGCAGTTCTGTGCAGTGTGGACAAAAGCTGTGAACTTGGTGTGGGGTGCATCAGAGTTGACCGTGCTCTCGGACGCTTGCGATGCACGCCACCATCTCTTGACTTGAAGAAGGAGCATGTTGCCGCCGGTGGCCGAGGCTGTGTCACTAATTGACCTGGCAGTTGTTCACAATGAATGGCAAGCACAAAGGGCACAGATGTCTGCACTCATGCAAGCCAAAACGCAGTGAGTGGGCTGCGTTGCATGCCGAGTACAGAAGAGTGGGCAACCGCTGCGATGCACTTGAACATGCAGGAAGAGCAACCCAGCATCCATCCGGCGCGCCATCCAGATACTGGTGGACCATGTGCAGTACCAGAGCGTGCAGCTAAGGTGCGTCAGCAGCGTGCACTTTGCATTGTGTGCTCACGGGGGCGGTAAAATGCTGACACCTGCTCACGTTGGTGGTCTGCAGTCGTGTGGAAGACATTCTGACTGCCCATGGCAATCCCACGCAGCAAGGAGGGACAGTTTGGTCCAAGGTGAGTACCTACATGTGGCATGCAGACAGCTGGGCAATTGCAGGTGTGACCTCTGCTCTCCTCTCTGCCCTGTTTGCGGTCCTGCAGCTTGCCGGCAAGGCAGACCTCTCCCGCATGGAGAAACTGGAGCAGCAGGTTGAGCTGGTGCTGGATGAAATGGCCGTCTTACGGTCGAGACAGGTAGCCAAGATAAGGAACTCTTCCTGATAGCGCAACTGTGGGTTCCTGCCACAGTTTGCAACAGCTGTCTTGCTGCCGCTTGCAGGGCGAGTCAAACGTGCGCCAAGACGAGTGCGGCAGCAAGGTGGAGCTGCTGCGAGAGCAGGTGCGAGGACGCGGCGGCAGCACAGCTCATGCGTGGCTGCTATGCTATTGGCGCCCCTCACATTCCAGGCTTTCTGCTTGCAGCTGCTTGGCCTGGAGAGCAAGCTGGGTGTTGCTGGCGCTCAGGGGTCGCTGTTGGGTGTCACTCGGCAGCCAGGACCAACCTCTTGGTCAGAGGCCCTGGCGCTGCCCTCCTCTGCGTCCCCCATGGCGGGTCCCTCGCATGCTGGCTCGGTTCTAGACCGCGTGCAGAGGCTGGAGCGCCGTGTGGAGGGTTTGACAACTGGGTACACCGCAGCACAGGTACATGGTTCAGGGCCCGTGCACCAGTGCACTCCGCTCGCACGCTGCCGAACCCGTGCTTGGGTGTTGGCAAGCCAATTGATGTGTTAAACACTGGCTCACTGTGTCTTATGCACTGGCTGCCTGTGACAGGAAGAGGTTGGGTCTGTGAGCCAGCGGTTCAGAGACACAGAGTCGCGGTTGGAGGCTCAGCATGCTCAGCTGAGAACCGATATCAAGCAGGCGCTGGCACTCTCAGTTGCCAGCAGTCGCGCTGAGGCAGATGCAGAGGCGGCGGCAAGGGTCAAGGACAGCGAGAGGAGGCTTCTGGCACGTGTGCAGGTGAGAAGGGGCATGACCAGGTCTCTGTCCTTGGGTTCTGGAACAGCAGACAAACTGAACAGATGCGCTCCAAAAGCATGTCAGTAGCTGTTTCCTTGCCCTTTAAACTCTATATGCCTTACTCATCACGACTGCTTTGTGCACATGCCTCAGAGTGTGGAGGAGCAAGTGGAGAACACTGTTGCTACGATGAGCGGCCGCGTCGGGACGCACCTTAACGCTGAGCTGGACAAGCGGTTCCAGGGGCTGTATGACCACATTGACACACAGGTGAGGCATAACGGTACTTCTGACAAAAGGCCAAGGTGAATCGGTAGCTTGCTCTCAACAGAATAGCATTCACGTGTGCGTGTTGGCTGCATGGTCTTGGTTGTTCGCTTGAATGGTCCTCATTGAAAAGTTGGGGTCAGCATTACGTCTGCACCCGATTGTGTGCAGAAGTTATTACACCTGCACCTTGGCACTGCTGATCGGTGGCTGCAGGTGAACCAAGTTAAGAGCGAAGCGGACCGGCTGGGGCGAGAGAAGGTTGACACATCGGCGCTAGAGTTCTACACCTCCCGTGTGTCAACGCTGTTTGAGCAAGTGAGGGCGTGCACAATGCAGCCGCTGTAACTCTGCTGGGACAGAGGCTGCAGCACGGATTCGCTCCCTGTGCATAGTATAAACTGAACTGAATGCTTGCTTGCACGTCCAGGTGGCCGGAACCATGGGGGAGGACACACGCTCCTTGTCAACGCAGCTGGGGGAGAACGTGGCAGCGCTCAGGCAGGAGCTGCAGCTGCTCACGGCCACCAAGGCAGACAGGGTAGGGACGGACAAGCATATGTGACACATGGAGAGTTCTGGCCAAGCTAAGCCCGGCCTACTGCATGCTGATGTGGCTGATGCACCCTGCCCTGCACCCTGCCTGCCCCCACCCACGCCCACCTCAGTCAGCGGTGCAGTCGCTGGAGGAGGCGATGGCGCGAGAGGACGAGGCAATGCGCACCCTGGCAGGCCAGGTCAGCCAAGGCTCACCGTACCGCGAGTGTCATTTGATGGGTCAGGGCTGTTGCCAGCGTCTTGTTGCTATCTTGGCCACATAACCTGGCGGTAAACCTTGCTGCTTTGATCGCCTGCCATGCTGAATCTGTCTGTCTGCTGAATCAATTGGCAGGTGCGGGGCATGATGGAACATATCCAGGACAGCCTCTCGGCGCAGCCACGCGCAATTGAGGAGCTGCGGGAAATGCTGGCTTCCACCATACAACGCTCGCAAGACGACTTTGAGCATGTCCAACGCTCCATCTCTGGTAGGGGCCCAGTCAGTTGCTTGTGGGCATCATTCATGGTCGTAGGGCCTCAGACCAGTGCTGCTTCTCACCTGTTAACCTGCTTCTGGTGCCCTGATGCCCTTGCAGGCCTGAACAATGCAATCGCCAGCACTGGCAGTGCAGTTGAGGCAGCCGCCCAGAAGACCTCTACCCTAAGCCATAAGCTGAGCCACACTGCAAACGAGCTGGCTGCAGTCAAGGGTGTGCTGTTTGGGGGCAGTGCAACGGCTGCTGAAGGCGGCGGTCAAAGCAGTGGTGTGGACATAACCGCATCCACATCGGTACGTTACCAGCATTGACAAGCATAAACCAGGTGTTATGAAGCCATTGGGCACGACACTCAGCCTGCGTAAATGAGCTCGAACACTGCTGTTGGTGGCGGACCGCCCTCTCCACCCTGTTGCATGCCCTTGTCCGCGCAGCTGTCAGGGCGACTGGCTGCACTGGAACGGCAGGTGGGCGAGGTACAGCCACGCCTTGCGTCCAAGGCCTCCGAGGCCTCTCTGCTAGAGCTGGAGCGGCGGCTGGCTGCAGTCCAACGTCAGGCAGACGAGTGCGTGGATGGCATCAAGTCGCTCACCAACTCAACGTACAAGCGGGTGGATGAACATGCGTCGGCGATTCAGAGGCTCACACTGGTGAGGGCAAGGGCACAAGGGATAGCTTGACCTGATCCAATTATCGAGTAATGCACCAACTAGCGGCTGCCAGCGATACAGCTGTCGCTGTTTGCACATCAACACCCTGCTGCCCAAGCCTTCTGGACCAGGATTCAAACGGAACGACCTTTGCGGCCCCTGCTGCAGGCGATCAGCAGCAACCTTGATGACCGGCCCACTTCAACTGTGGTCAAGAACATGATTGAAACAGCCACGTCGGACTTTGGCGAGCGGGTTTCGGGCTCCTTGGAGCCCTTGTGTTCGGTGGTCAAGGCACTGCAGGGAGGACTGAAGGACATGCAGGGAGCAGTCAAGGTGACTGCCAAGGACGTGGCAGGGCTCACGGCACAGCAGGTGCGTACGCCATGGCACTGTGGGAGCGTCTGCATCTTCAGTAGCAGCTAGCCTGATGGCAGGTCAAGGTTCAGGTCAGGCATGATCTGCTGGATGCAATGTGGCAGCGCCAGTCACATTTGCATGCCATGCTTTGCGTTGCTAACAAACCTTCTTTGTTGCGCCTCGCCACTTCTGGACCCTTGCTGCTGAGGTCAGGCGGACCTCAAGACACGCGTGACCGCTGAGAGGGCTGCGCTGGCCAGCCTGGTGCGCAGCACGTTGGATGAAGAGCTGGGCTCACTGGCGCGGGGGCAACTGGAGCAGCGGCTGGTGGCATTTGAGGAGGGCCTGCGCAACACCAAGGCACAGCTGGAGGTGCAGGCTCAGGTGAGGATAGCGGCTGCAAATGGTGTGCCGGCATGGATATGTCCCTGACGATATCGCGTGTGCTCAACTACTGTGAGCGAGGTTATACTCGTGAGTGTGTCAGACTGCATTCAACCTGCGCCCCCGCCTCCTCACCTGCGGACTATGCTGCAGCTGCAAGATCGGCAACATGCCTTGACATCGTCTATAGAGGACCAGGTCAGCGCACAGCTGGCGTCGGCCAGGGCTGCTGGGGCTGCGCTCAAGACAGAGCTGACAAGCAAGGTGAGAGCGCTGCCTTGTTTGTGCTGCTTCTCATAGCTGCTACCCATCTCAGAGCGTCCGCTTACTTGCGCTCGGCGCTGTGCACATGCCTGCTTGTTTCAACAGCTTGACACAGCAGCAGCAGCCGTGACGCAGCGCGTGGAGGTGATGGAGGTGGTCATAAAGCAGCAGCAGAAGGATCTGCAGGTAAGCACAAGCAACTTTGTCGCCAGCACACACACGTTGCCTGTTTGTCACTGGTTGTTACATGGCATCGTCTGTCTTTCACTACGCAGGCGATCCGAGAGCAACTGCTGCAAAAGCTGTCGGGTGCTGTGGTAAAAGCCATGGCACAGACAGTCAGCAAGCAGGCAGCCAAGGAGGAGGTGGCGCGGCACAAGGAGCGCGAGGATGCCCGTTGGCAGGTGATGCTCCGAGGGGGGGCCCTGTAGCACAACAAGGCTTGTTCAAACTGCTGACCCGGTCACATCATGAATGTCAACTGTTGCTCGCCTCGTTGGTGTGTTATGTTTGCTGCAGGTATGGCTGGAGCAGTTCAGTGAGACGCTGGACCGCCTGGTGTCACGAGGCGACCTGGATGCAGCACTGCAGGCCGCCATACGGCAGACAGTGGTGGATGCAACAGCATCTGCGGAAGCGGGGCTGAGAGACGCCCTGGCGATCATTGCAGCCGTGAGGGGCGATGTCGAAGGCAATCGGCGACTGCTGGACGAGCGTGCGGAGTCACTGGGCGTGCGCATCAACAGGGTACAGGAGGACATGCGTGGGATGCAGGAGCAGCTGATGGAGCTCAGGGCGGCGCTCGAGGGCAAGGCAGATGCATCAGCAGTTGAGCAGCGGTTGCGACGGACAGAAGGTGAGCTGGCGCGCAAGATGGGCCGCGCAGAGGCAGAGGAGTGCCTGGCTAAGAAGCTGGACGTCAGGGCCTTCCTGGCCAACTCAACGTCTGTTGCAGCAGCGGCGGCTGCAGCCGCTGCAGGCACAAGCGGTGGATCAGGGGGCACTGCTTCGGGCAGAGACGGAGACGGCATGGGCTCGCCAATGCGGCTGCTGGTGGGCACAAGGCCTGCAGCATCTTCCACTGCCATGACATCTGCCCTTTCGGACCCCCCATTGATTTCCTTTGCACCACCCAGTGCTCTGGCGTCACCTGCGGATGGCTCAGCACAGCCATCAACAAGCTCCCTCAGTGCGCTGCTGCAAGATGCTGATGCGCTGTCCGCATCCATGGCTGCAGCTGCCAGGATTGCAGATCGTGTGAGGGCTCGCAAGGCAGCTTTGGGGACACAGCTGGATGCATAAAAATAACACTTTTTCAGTCCTTGTACAGCAACAGCTGTGCTTGATGTCAAACCGCTCTGACACACCTACCAAGGTATCCATCCTACACACGCACCACGCGAATTCCCTGATATGAAATGCTCAATTATGGTCATTGTGAGCCACAGCTTCCACTGCCTTGACCAATGACAAGACAAAAAGGCACATCACCCAGAACAACTTTGACATGGATGCCCCCCTGCTCACATGTAACCACACAACACAGTCCTATCTACAGTTCACAACACATTAACACAGCTCAGGGCTCGTAGTTGAGCATGGTCCTGAGCCACCTCTCAGCCTCCATCACATCCATCTTCTTCCTGGCAGCATACTCCGCCACCTGCTCCTTGGTGATCTTGCCCACAGCAAAGTACTGGCTGCAGCGGCCACCAAAGTAAAGGCCACTGACGGAAGCTGCAGGGAACATGGCCAGGGAGTCGGTAAGCGTGATGCCTGCGTCGTCAGCCTCCATGAGGTCCCACATGGTGCGCTTCTCGGTGTGGTCTGGCTGCGATGGGTAGCCAGGTGCAGGACGGATGCCCTGCAGCGGACAGCCAGGGGTGCAACAGCAGATTCAGGAGCCAGGGCTGTGAACAGAGGGTCACGCATGGGCCACGAGGTGACGCAGCTGTCGCACAGCACCGTGAAGGCGCCATTCCCACCCAGTCTCCAAAGTCTCACCTGGTACTTGACCTTGAGCATGTCGTCCACGCTGAGAGACTCCTGAGGAGCGTAGCCCCACATGTCCTTGCGTACCATCTCGTGCAGCTTCTCAGCAAACGCCTCTGCCAGGCGATCTGCCAGAGCCTCAGCCATGATGTAGGAGTAATCGTCACCCGCCTGCAATAAACACAATTGTGCAAAGGGTCAGCACTTAGCAGGAGAGGCAAGCCCTGCCACAGCGGCACAGCG
Source organism: Chlamydomonas urium (assembly GCA_039880955.1). Classification (NCBI taxonomy): domain Eukaryota; kingdom Viridiplantae; phylum Chlorophyta; class Chlorophyceae; order Chlamydomonadales; family Chlamydomonadaceae; genus Chlamydomonas; species Chlamydomonas urium. The sequence continues at coordinate 47,180 of JAWZTI010000086.1, read as the reverse complement.
TGGTAAGCAGCGAGGGGGGGTGGCGATGTGGAAACCTCTTGTCTCACCTCCTTGAACTTGTGGATGATGTCCTCCAGACCCAGGCCAGCAGTGCAGGCAAACATGCCCACGTAATCCTCCACCCCTGAGCCCTTGGGCGCCACAAAGTCACTGAGGCAGCTGTATGGCTCATCGTTGTCCTTCTCCGCCTGTCACAGGGCGGCAGAAGGCTCGCGGATCAGCTGCAACGTCCACAGTAAGGAAGCAAACTGAAGGCTGGCCGCTGACAACATCAGGCTGAAAACTTCATAGATACATCATGCTTCCAACAAAAGAAGCCCTGCCTTTCCCTCCCACCTGCTGCCGGAGCCCAAACAGCTTGGCCTTGACCGCTGCGCGGCTATCATCCTCGTACACCTCGATGTCGTCGCCAGTAGCGTTGGCAGGGTACAGGCCCACAACCGCGTTCAGGCGGACACGCTTGTTGTCAATGAAATCTTGCAGCATGACCTGCAGACCATAGAAGGCACGTACGTGGCAAACAGTGGACCGTCTCAAACACAACTCCTGGCTGTAGGGGCCAACCACGAAGCAACCCGGCGGTGACGCTTGCTGGACGAGATGTCGCATTGAAAAGCACTGACCTGAGCCTCCTCGAACAGCTTCTTGGCCTCCACACCAACAGTGGCGTCGTTGAAGATCTTGGGGTAGCCACGGTTGGGGTAGCGGCCGCGTAGCTGCCACACCTACAACACAGGCAGAAGACACAGGCAGCAGGCACAGGCAACAGCACACACAGCGTAAGCATCAGGTAAGAGCTACAAAGCACCCAGTCGCCTGCTTGACACTGCGCTTTGCGGCACCCACCTGGAAGAAGGGGTTCCAGTCGATGTAGTCCACTACATCCTGGATGGGGAAGTCATTGATGACCTTGTTGCCCAGCAGGTTGGGGCGCACTGGCTTGTTCACAGGGTCAGTCCAGTCCACCTTCAGCGCCTTGGCCTACAGGATGCAATAGGCGGCAGCCAGGCGTCCAAAGGGGTAGGCACAGTACAATTGGGAGCTAACCCTGCATCGCCTGCTCGCATTGCTGCTGAAGCGCCACGTCCAAGCATGGCATGGCCCAAGCAGTGTGCTTACCTGTGCAGCAGCCAGGCTCAGGTACTTCCGGTCCTCCAGGCCAGCGTAGAACTCGTCCCGAAGCTCCGCATACTGCTCCTTGATCTCGTCAATGTACTCCTGGCGCTGCTGCTTGTTTTTGTCCACCAGTGACTGCGCCACGGGCACACTGCGGCTGGCGTCCAGGACGTAGATCGCAGGACCTGCCGGGGCAGGCAACCACACAGGAGGGGTTGCAGGTCATACGCATGGACAGCTTGTGCTGGGTGCACTGCGAGCAGGGCTGCCGCGAGGCGCAGCTGGAAGTGGGCGATGAGCAGCGCGAGGGGGCCCGCACCTGAGTACACAGGCGCGATCTTCACGGCCGTGTGCATCTTGGAGGTTGTGGCACCACCAATGAGCAGCGGCGTCTTCAAGCCGCGCTCCTCCATCTTCTTGGCCACGGTGACCATCTCGTCCAGAGAGGGCGTGATGAGGCCGGACAGACCAATGATGTCCGCCTTCTCAGCCTCGGCCGCGTCCAGGATCTTCTCCCAAGGCGTCATCACGCCCAAGTCGATCACCTGAGGGCGCAGGCAGGTAGCAGGTCAACGGCATGAATGTGAGGCAACTGCCGGTACGAATAAGCAGGTAGGCATCAGTAGCTGAAACCTGGCAAAATGAATCTTGCTGCGACGCAAAAGCTGCTTTGCTTACCTTGAAGTTGTTGCAGCCCAGCACCACCGACACAATGTTCTTGCCGATGTCGTGCACATCACCCTTCACTGTGGCAATGACCATGACGCCAGCATTGCTGCTCTCGCCTGTGCCGCCGTTCAGCCTCTTCTCCTCCTCGATGAAGGGAATCAGGTGTCCCACTGCCTTCTTCATCACACGTGCAGACTTGATGACCTACGCATGAGTCAGGTTGGATCAGGTGCAGCAACATGAAGACAGTCAGGAGTGAGCCGTATGCCTACAGCGCCACCTCAAACAGATCATGGACGCTGAGAGCGGAACATGCAGCATACGCAACGGCAGCCTTACAGCCATGATGTGAGCGCACCTGGGGCAGGAACATCTTGCCAGCGCCGAAGAGGTCACCGACCACGTTCATGCCATCCATCAGCGGCCCCTCAATGACGTGCAGAGGCTTGATGTACCGGCCACACGAGCGCGCCTCCTCGGTGTCTTGCACGGCAAACTCATCCACACCCTGCATGATGACAGGTAAACAGACAGCTACTGAGAGAACATCCCCTTGAAGAAGGGTGCAGAGCCGAGATCTTCAGCTGAATGCAAACGCACCTTGATCAGCGCATACTCAATGCGCTTCTCAACAGGCAGGTCACGCCATGACGCCTCCTTCTTGGCAGCAGCACCAACACCAGCAACTGTGCCCTTCCTGACAACGGCGGTGGGCTTGCTCTTGGGATCCAGGGTGGCTGCAAACTCCAGCATGCGCTCAGTGGCATTCTCACACCTGTGGCATGGCAGCAGGCACACAGAGTTACCATCGGTACAGAGAGCAAAGAGGCGAAACATATGCTGTTTACATACAAGCCTGCTGCATCTCCGCACCCAATACAAGCCATTTACCTGTTCAGCAGCACATCCTCCACAAACTCCAGCAGCTCCTTGTCAATCTTCTCGTAAGCATCCTCAATCACCTGCTGGGCGTTGACAATGCCCATGTCCATGCCAGCCTTGCACGCGTGGTGCAGGAAGGCGCTGTGGAAGGCACGGCGCACTGCCTCGTTGCCACGGAAGCTGAAGGCAATGTTGGACACACCACCGCTGATCTTGCAACCAGGGCACACACGCTTGATCTCACGCGTTGCGCGAATGAAGTCAACAGCGTAGTTGTTGTGCTCAGACATGCCAGTGCCCACAGTCAGGATGTTGGGGTCAAAGATGATGTCCTGAGGGTTGAAGCCCACCTCCTCCACAAGGATGCGGTAGGCACGCTGGCACATGCGCACCTGGACGCAGCGACAAAGCAGTACATAGCACAAATCAGGGCACTGGGGTTCGCATCAAGCACAGTACACCTGCACCCATACAACCCTGACTGTTCTGAAAACCCTAGTCGTGCAAGCACCGGCTGCAACGCACCTTGTCGGCATAGCCAGCTGCCTGGCCAGTCTCATCGAAGGCCATCACAACCACCGCTGCGCCATGCCTCTTGACGATGGTGGCCTGCTTCTTGAACGCCTCCTCGCCCTCCTTCAGGCTGATGCTGTTCACAATGCACTTGCCCTGGCTGCACTTCAGACCAGCCTCCACAATGTGGAACTTGCTGCTGTCAATCATGAACGGCACGCGGCTCATCTCAGGGTCTGACACCAGCAGGTTGACGAACTTGGTCATGGCACTCACACCATCAATCAAGCCGTCGTCCATGTTGATGTCCAGGACGTGGGCGCCCTGCTGCACCTGCTTCAGCGCAATGCTCAGCGCCTTGTCGTAGTCGCCGTCGATGATGGACTTCTTGAACATGATGGACCCAGCCACGTTGCAGCGCTCGCCCAGGTTCAGGAAGGTGCCGCGCATGTTGGAGGGGTTGGGGGTGTAGTTCAGGGCCTCCAGGCCGCTCAGGCGCATCAGAGGCTCCACGCTGTGCTTCTGGCGGGGAGGGTACTTGGAAGCCATGGACACAATGGCAGCAATGTGCTCAGGGGTGCTGCC
>JAWZTI010000086.1:0-43365 GCA_039880955.1 Chlamydomonas urium | reverse complement strand
AAAGTCGTTGTTTTCTTCATTGGCGAGTTGTCAGGGAGCAGTAGAGACTGTTTTTTTCTGTGCCGCAGGTCAGGTGTGGCGTAGGGGACCGCGCACGCACGCTTTCGTCCCAAGCTAACCTAGGCTGCAGCCGGGGTGCCTGATTTCGCCTGTGATCATGGAGGCAGCTTTTCTATGCCCAACTTGAACAACTTGAGCCTTTTTGTTGGCCTAACAGTGTAGGGGGTCGTCATACTTATGTGGCGACCCCGGGCCGCTGACGAGCCTTCAACACCACACACACACCGGCTGGTGCTTGCGAGATTTCCCGCGTGGTCAAGCAGGGTGTCACACATAAGCAACACTGCTGGAATACATCGAGCAGCCAATAGCGTTAGCAAACCAAAATACATAACGAAGCTCACAAGCTGAAGTGCACTGCATAACCACGCGTGCAGGGCAAGTGACTGCACCGCATCAGTCATATCCAACGCCCACATGGAACCTGCCGACCCTGTTGTCGTTCCAGGCATATTCCAGGCGCAGTGGGCCCAGAGGAGTGTCCACCCGTGCGCCACCTCCATACCCATATCCCCTGCAGCACAGCAACAGTAGGCACAGCCGCAGCAAGGTCAGCAACACCACACAACATTCACTCAGGCTACCGCATGCCGGTGTTGTCGCCAAGATCATATACAACTCACTTTCCAGGCTTGCCTCGCGCCCCAGCTGGGTTGCCCAGGACCGTTGACCCGCTGTGCAAGTCGGTGCCGTAGTCGAAGAAGCAGCAGCCATGCAGGCCAGACGGCAGTGGGAAGCGCATCTCCGCGCTGCCTTCCACCCAGCTGCGCCCTGAGCCCACCGCACCCTCTGTAAGGAGGTACAAGCGACAGCAACAGCCATTTCCAACATGAGACACACAGGGACACGGCTTGCCAGTCCTGCTAGGGTTGCGTTGCGCTCTGCTGGCACCCTATGAGCAATGAATTTGCCTAAGCGTGTGGCACACTGCATGCAATGGAGGGCGCGATGCAACAGGGTTTTAAGAAAGAAATGCAGGACAACAACGCACAACACTGGCATGATTTGCCTGGTCACAAAGCTCCGTTTGCTCTTTCGAGGCGCACCTGAATAGCCGCGCACAGAGTTGGTACCGCCAATGGGGAACGCCTCGTAGGACGGCAGGTCGCCATGTACATGACCACCCTTCGCCTTCAGGTGCAGGCACAGAGGCCCAAAGTGGATGGGCTTGTCGGCGCGCAGCCGGCAGCGTGTGAAGTTGAGCCACTGGCGCTGGATGGGGATGGCCTGCTCGAGACTGGCCAGCAGGTGAGAGCCATCATCCGGGTTGCTGCCAGCAGGGTGCAAGGGGGCAGGGCGGGAGGGTTGAGGGGGCCAACGGCAAAGAGCAGCGATGGGCTGGTGAAGGGAGGTGGGTGTCGGGGTCAACAGCTGCCTGTACCAGCACTTCGTACAGCAGCTTTCAACTATGCGTGCTGAACCAGGAAAAGCAGCTCACATCCACCCATCTCCCTCACTTCAGAGTTCATGTTTCAAACGCAGCTGTCACACGCAAGTGCTGCGCCCGAAGAGCACCACACCTCAGGGCTGACACTCACTTGTACGAAGTGCTGGACGACAGCACCACCATGTCGTCGTGCGTGCGCCCGCTGCAGGTGAGCGGCGCGCTGTAGCCATCGTGCGTGAGCTTGTGGCCGTGTTCGTCGAGGCAGGTGGTGCGCTGGCAGTTGAGCGACAGCGTGCCCGCCCAGTTGGTGGACAGCGGCCGCCGGAACTCCATGCCTGGGTGAGGAGACGGAAAGGGGAGGGCGAAGCAAGAAGAAAAAGCGGCGCTACATTCAAAACGGAGATGCATGCAAAGACCGGCGATCTGCAAACACATCACAACAATTCACTGTGTTTGCAAGCATTGCCGTCCTTCAAAGTGAACATGCTGTGCATGCTAGCTGTGACGCCTGGGCACGAGTATCCAGGTGCGATGCTGGGGTGTGCACGAGTGTCTGCTACCACTGACGTAGCAAGCTGCAGCTGCAGCCCATCATGTAAGGCAGCTGCGGCTGCAGCTGCGGCAGACAGAAAGACAGCGTGCATCCGGGCAGCTCACCTCCAGACAGGCGGCCAAGCAAAACGTCCGAGGGCCCAGATGGAGACGAGGCAGAGGAGTCTTCTGGGGTGTCCGCTCGGGCATGAATGACAGCCCCTGAGTGGCAAGTGCGGAGGTAGGCAGTACCATGTGCATTGCTGCGTCTAGCCGCATTCTGCAATGTGCATGCCACATTGGGCTGCCTTGAGACGTCTCCTATGCCTGGGCCAGCAAGCTCAGCTGCCACCCAGCTGCCAGTCTGCGGCTTAGCGCCCCCACACGCACCGGAAGAGCGGTTATTCATGAGTGAGACGGTGCGGCTGGTGCGGTACTTGTCGCCACGCAGCCAGGGGTCTGTGTGAATGATCCGAAACATCTTGTCCACCTAGGAGCATGCAGGAAAGCCAGGACGAACGATGCATCAACTCAAACACAGCCAGTTCTGCAAATGACATCCCCCTGCCAAACGCAAAGCCAAGCGTGCAGTGCGTTTGGTGCAACAAGCAGCTCATCCCAGTGTGCAATCGCCTCTTTCCACCAGCTCGGCGTCCAGCACACCCGAGCATTGCATAACGCTGTACAGCCATACCTGTCCAAGCTCCACTTGCGCCGTGAGCTTCTGGTTCAGCCCAAACAGGTTCTTTTCTGAATAGGAGAAGCTTCCAACGACGCCCAGGCCGCCGCCGGTCGCCAGGCCACCGCCGGCGCCCAGCCCTCCTGTCTTGCGCTCCACAAGGTTGATGTCAAGGTCAATCTGCGCGTCGTTGACCAAGCACACGCCGCAAGAGCAGGAAAGGGCAGGTGCAGGTTGTAAGCAGCAGGCACGAGGTCCAACACGGACATGATGACCAAATCCCTTTCCCTACCCTCTGCCGCCCAACGCCATCCATTGCCAGCAAGCCTGCAGCTGACACGCTCCTCCCCACCCTGCCACCGCATTGCCTCACCTTGGGTGCTGCCTCTGTCGAGTCCTCCGCCTCGCGAGGTGTGAAGTTGACATCCTCAAACAGGCCTGTGCTATAAATGCTGGCGATGTCGCGCTTGGCCTGAGCCAGGTTGTACACATGGCCTGACTGCGTTGTCAGGTGACGCAGCACCACCTAAACAGGACACGAGGACAGGCGGGCGCAGGCAGAAGCAGCACAAGGTGGAGTAGGTCAGGATGTGCAGCACCTGCAGTGCACTTGGCAGCAGCGGCCTTAAAACGTGACACAGGTGCGCTGGAAACAGCTGAGTGCGGGTGCCAGCAAAACCGTTCACCCGGCCTAAGGTGTGGCAGCACCAGCAGCAGCCACAGCAGGTGGCGATTTGCACGAATAGCATCAGCACTAGGCTCAAGACGTGGCAGCGTGCACCATGCAGCTGCCAGGAGGCAGTGAGCAGGTGCGTGAGGCAGAGCAGCTGCCAGGTATGATATTTGCAGCGGACGCAGCATACACACGGTGGAGCACTGCGATGTTCATGAGGGTGGCCTGGCCGACACACATGTTGCGACCATAACTGTAACTTGCATCCCTTTCCAACACTTACTTACGTGTGCCCAAGGCATCTTCACCCTCGCACCCCCTGACCCACCACACCACTCACCCCAAACCCTACCTCGGGCTTTGTGCGCGGCTTTGCCTTGGGCTTCTGCGTCTCTGGGTCAATGAAGTCCAGCTTGATGCTGCCCACCCTTGCCTCCGCGCACTCCAGGCAGATAACGCCTTCCTTCACGTCAAAGTCTGACACCTGGCCCAGCACGCCCCGCTCAGAGTACCAGTTATCAATCTTGTTGATCGCTTGCTTCAGGTGCACAAAGTTGAGAGTGTTGCCGTGCATGCCCCTGAACGCACGCTCCACAACCTTGGTGGGCAGCACGTTGGCGCCGCTCGTAACCATGCCACGGACGCTGTCATTTGGCTTGATCTGCGGCACAGCAGCCAGAGTTGCACTGACGTTGGTAGTCACAGCATACGGTTCCGCATGTGAGTTGAGGTTAAGGTGCATTTTGGCACAGTTGCCGGTGCGTGTAAACTACCTCCCTGACCAAACCTTGCCTTGATGACAAGCCTGACGCCGTCTCTGGTGTCAACAGCATCAGGACTGCACTCCTGGAACCAGCCAGTGTTGAAGATGCGCTGCACATCTTGCTTAACCTCCCCAATGGTGTATGCAAAGTTGGGGCGGATCCTGAGCATGCGCTGAGCTATCTGCTTGAGCTCGCCCTCCACCCCCAGCACCTCCACCTGCGTAGGCAGCAGCTGCCATCACTGCACTTCGCACTGACAGCTGGTGCCTCCCAAGGCAGATGCTTATAGCAACGTTACCTCGGATATCAGGATGCGCTCTTCAGGCTCCTTGTCCTTGGTGGCGACAGAGTCCTGCCGCATCATGGTCACTAGCTTTGGTGGAGGCTTTCCGCCACTGCTCCCGCTGTCGAGCCGCGGCGCAGATGCATCAGTGATGCTTGAAAACGGCAGCGGCATGTGGACGCGGCGGCGCCGATCAGCGCCGTGCAGCTGCCAAGAGAGAGCGCAGGCCTCGTCATGCTGCTTGGCGTCAAAGCTGTTGGCGTCACCCAGCCACTGACCAGGCACCAGTGGTGTCTGTTTCCTCATCTTGCACGCTCTGATGCGAATGGGGTTCCGCCAGGGCTTCACAAATGTGTTTGGGTATGGACAGTGTGGCCCAGCTGTTGCAGGCTGCACAGATGTGCTCAAGCTGCACTGCACTCCAGTTGCGCTCCGCCAACTATGAGACCCTATCGATAGTCACTCTAATGTCGTCGCCGCAGAAGGACTTGCACGAGTTATGGAGGCCCATGCTGCTGGCAACACTGGCTGGCCTGAGCACCACCATTGGTGCCGTGCTGGCGGTGAGATGCAGCGACCAGCAACGTGTCTGTGCATGGCCCAGCTGCACTATGTCCATGATGCAGCTGTCGCCACGCACAGGTGCTACATCCCCCGGATGAGCGACACATGGCAGTGTTGCTGGGGTTTGCGATTGGTGTCATGGCAACGGTCAGCATTGTGGAGCTGATAGTCAGGAACGCCCTGGAGCACGACATGTTCATGGTGCTGGGCGCAACAATCCTCGGAGGCATGGTCGGTGGCAGCAGTGCAGGCAGCAAAATTGGGCTGCCATGCCTATGTGCAATACTTTGACATGATAGGGGCTTCTGCTTGTTTTGGGGCACTTGAACACAGGGTTACTACATGGTAGAGCCCTTCCTGCCCAAGGTGGATCTACCCCATGAACACAAGGTGTGCGGAGGGGTTTTCATAGCGTGCTGTGTGATGCAGGCGCAGTGATAAACACCGCGCTGGCGTTGTCTAGCGGGTGTGGCACCAGCAGCATGTCCAGCGTTCACAGGCCTGACGTCATCAGCACCTAAGGATTTTGCATGACAGCGCAGGACACAGGTGTTTAGGGGCACCACGAGTCATTGTCTGCAAAACTTGGCCACCCAGCTGCTGACATATTTGTTACATACATGACAGCCACCACGAGGCAACGCAGGGTTCAGACCCGGTCTGTCCCGCAGGAATAGCAAGCTCACTATACAGTGGCTTGCTTTCTTATGTCATTTGCTTGTCCTGTGGGCTACCAATATACGCACAGCACTTGACAAAAGCACACATGCCGCTGGCGGTTGTTTCACTGCAGTTCAACAAGGAAGCGGAGCTCAAGGAGGATGACATTGAGGGGCGGGGGTCGACATGTGAGTCATTCGGCATCCCAGGCAGTAAAAGGCATGTGCACGGCGTGGCTGCACAGGACATGTCCTGCCTCATCATCATTGCCACCTGACTGCCTGCTGCAGTGATACAGCGGAGGAACGGGCAGCTTGGCAAGGTGCTGATCCCCACGACACATCGAGACAGCCAGGTGCCTCAGAGGTGTGACGGTCAGCAGTCCACGGCGACGGGCATGATGCCCCAGTCAGTTACAGTGATGGCTCAGTACCGTTTGCCATCCGCTGCAATGTGGCCTCACCACATTGGTTGTGCAGCGTGATCTGGATATAGTCCATGCACATCATTCTGTGTTGATAACAATCCAAGTTCTGAGCCCACATGCGTCTGTATGCAGGGATGTGGCAACGCCTGCAGCTCAGGAGCTTCAAGAGGCCACTGCCATTGTCAATAACAGCCATGCGCCAGGCCTTGTTGCAAGCAGCCACGACCCTGTGGCAGCTGCTTCCAGGTGAACACATGCAACGCAAACGTACTGTTACCTTGCTCTGGTCGAATTGTCGATATGGCCTCATGCCAGCGAGGTGCTGTGGGTCCCCGATCAGTTGCTGAGCTTCTTTGCTGCAGCTTATTCCACCTGCTTGCGTGCTGGAATCGCGCAGGCTAGCGCTGTCAAAATCGCACATGATGCGCCTGGGGCTGCTCATGGCCATCACCATGACATTGCACAACCTGCCCGAGGGCTTCGCAGTTGCATTCACCGCCTTCACGCCATTGGGCCCTGTCATGGCCCTGGCCATTGCCATGCACAACATCCCAGAGGTGAACACGCAAGCAGGGTCTTCGTAAAATTCAGTGCATATCATGCTTTTGAGACACTGCTTGCCTTGCCTGAATGAGTTTTATGAGTCCATGAATCCGTTGTTGTGCGACCCGCTCTCTGCTTGACAGGGTATCATCATAGCTGCGCCACTGTTTGCCGCGACAGGCAACAGGGTCAAGGCCATAGCAATGGCAACAGCATCGGTAAGTTGGCAGCGTCTTGTGCAACCACCTGCAAATCTGCTAAGCGCACCTGTATTCCAAGGCTTGCTTTCCTCCTGCGTGCTGCACAGGGCTTGTCAGAGCCCCTAGGTGCCTTGGTGTCGATGCTCTTGTTGCGACCATTCCTAGATGCGGAACGGCTGCAATATGTCCTGGCTGGCACCGGCGGTTTGATGGTGAGCCTGTCATTGTGCCAAGCTGCCTGCATGACATCTTCAATGCTTCGCACATGCTGACTGACGATTGTGTGCACTGCTATTGCCGACTGAAGCTGGCGGTCTGTGCCATCGAGCTTTGGCCAGAGGCACGTAGCTGCAAAAACGATAAAGGCTTAGCGCTGGGCATTATTTTGGGCCTCATTGCCATGCTGTTCACACTGGTGGCAGAGTCTTTACATGCTGCGCATATGTCAGCGGGTTTGCTGTGACCTGAAGTTGCGGATTGTCAAACCGTCGGAGCTGACCGCTGGCATGCCTGAGGCTCATGAATCCGCAGCGCCACTCTGACGGCCCGGTGCCCGTCAGAAGTCACATGTAACAGTTTTGATTGAGCACATGACCGGAGCGACTCGAGACATGTGGGAGTGTAAGCTGAGCAACGTTTCCAACATGCGTTCAGCAACGCAGGAAAACACAGCACCCCACTGCCCACACCTAACCTGTCCTCTGGGTTTACACCTGCACAGGGGTGGGAGGAGCCGGCACACCAGTTTGCACGGAACCTGGTATGTGATTGCTCTGCAAGGTGTTAGCAAGCAAGAGCGCGAACAAAAGGGTGCTGGATGGTATTGCAGGTGTGGGCTCTGCAATACCTTCAGGAGGACAACGTTGAAGGAAGAAGGACTCGCGCTGTGCACCACCTGCAGTCACGATTGCCGCGCAACAATTGCAGGACATTCAGAGGTTTGTGTCCCCCGGTCTTCGAAGATGACCATCGAGTCGGATGTATGGGTGCACTTCACGCAGGAACAGCTTGCGGGTTACAACAAAATATGCAGCGATGTGGAGGCGGGGCCAAGGTGAGCATGATGCATGTGCTACCTAGAACCCATGCACACTTTGTTGAGGTTTGCAGGGCCCTGAGCAAACCTTCTTGCCCGCGCTGTGGTGCAGCTTTCTTGCAGGGTTAATCAACCTTCCGGACTTTCGTTTTGACGCTCGGCAAGCCATCAAGCTTGACTTCGCAAGCTATGTGCTCGAGTGAGCATGCTAGCATGCATGTAGAGCGTCGCCCTGACTGAAGCGCACGAGGGCATGCAGCGCATGACCCCGCTTTCAGGCAGGCAGGAGAAGTTGTGACGAGGAGGTGCCGGACATTTGTCTGTCACTTGTGCCACAGGTTTGCAAAAGAGCAGCGCTACGGCCCGGCCAGGACAGCATCGCTGTTCAACATCACACAACGCACGCTGCAAGCATGTATAGGTGTGTGTTTATGCATGAGAGGGTGGTCACCGTTCCATGTTGAGAGCGCAGCTGCCAGGTCAAGGCAGATGACATGGTTTTGCGTTCCAGATAGCGCCATGCTCTACTGGCTGACTAGGTCACACGTGTCTATGTCTACCTGTGCAGGTGCGGCATCTTTGCAGGATGCACAGGCAACTCTGACGGCCGACCTTGTAGCAGCGTGTCGAGCAAAGGCGGGGCTTGATTCGCCATACTTTTCGCCAGAACAGGTAAGGCAGCAACAGCCCTTGTGCTTGTGCATGAGCACACGCACTTCGCAGCCACATGCCTACCATCGTCCACCATACCTGTGCTGCAGGTGTCCCGCATTGGCGTCTTCCTTTCTGGGACACTGTTCAATCACTACCGCCTGTACCAATACTGTTTCAACAACGAGCAAGACCTTACTGAATACCAAGCCAGCCTCATGGTAAGGGGTGCAACTGCATGATCTGGACGCATAAATCAGCAAGCTTTCCTTATGTGTGTATGACACACGTTCAAAGCTCACGTCTGTGGTGTCGCTTGTTGCTGTCAGGTGGAGACAGCTGTCATCCCACCCTTCACAGACGCCTTGCCGGAAGCAGAGTGGAATGCAAAGTTAGAGGCAGCAACAGCAGAGGAACTGGCGGCCAAGCAGGCAGCAGAGGACGCAGAGTCGGCAAAGCTCGAGGCAGAGCGGGCAGAGCAGCGCGAGCGGGAAAAGCAAGAGGCACTGGCTGCGCGCCAGGCGGAGCTTGCAAGGGTAAGCGACGCTACGGGAGGGCACATATTTAAGAGAGTGATGTACCCTGCAGCTGCATGCCGCAGTCCCGCACGGTGCGGACAAATGTATTGTGACCTGAGAGCATGCACGCTGCCAATGTGCAGAAACCCGCAACGCTGGAGGAGGCAGTGAATCAGATGGTGGCACTGCGGCTGGAGACAGAGAAGGAGGTGTTGTCTGCAGAGTACAAGGCCAAGGAGGAGGCGCTGCTGGCCAAGATTCAGTGGCTGCAGGCCAAGCTGGAGCCGGAACCCTCGACAGTTTCCAGCGCTCGCAAGAAGTGAATCTAACTTTGTTTTCCTGTTCATGGTATCGACCTGCTACTTTTCAGCGTGACATCATCACGTTGTGTGTTTAAAACATCACGTTAAACACAGCCGATGTCCGGTTTGTGCAAAAAGTGTGATGCAAACCACAAACTTGCAAGGCGGGCGCCTTGAGCCACACCACGCAGCAGGCGAGATCAGTTCAGTCACAGGGTCAGGAGGGTCAACCGGGCGACTGTGCATCCTTGCAGGCTCATGCTGCCGGCTTCCCTTCGACACACAACAGCATGTGAACTGCGTCTGTCTTCCACGTTTAATTGCGGTGCGCACATCTGAAGAACAGCAGAACATGTTCACTCACCGCAGCAGCTCGCGTCACCATCAGGAGTCAAGCGATGGCGCGTCCATGTTCGAGGGTCTAGCCTCCGCCAGCGACTTGCCGGTAGTCGTGTTCAACTATGCTCCTTTCTGGTGCGGGTCATGGCATATGAGCGTGTGCGGCGGCTGCGTCATGGGCCTGGCGAGGTCGGCTTCAGTCAGCAGCTTGGTCAGCAACAGTCCATGCGCACCAGAGCGTCCATGCGCGAGGTCCAGCATGTCCCTGTCCCCTGCCATGGGTACATGCATGTTAAATTGCCCAGCTGCTGCTTCCGTTGCAGGTGGTGGTCATGCAACTGGTGGTGCAAGCACCCCGACAGCAAGGAGGAGCAGAGCCACATCACCATTGCAGGTCCCTTTTCATCGGAGGAGGTGCGACCCGCATGCTGGCAAGCATGGTCGCCAACCAGCTGTACTGCTTGCTTGACAGCAGGTCTTCATGCGATAGCACCGTTTTGGGGAGCAATGACTCACCGTGCCGTGGCGGTACCGCCATGCTCAACGTGTGAACACGCCATTGTGCTGCATGCCCTGCGCAGATGCACCAGCGTTACAGGAACCGTCAGATGAAAGGCAGCAACTTGGTGGTGGGCCTGACCTCCAGCCTGCCGGTTCCTTCACAAGACAGTGTCCCTGCCGCCTACTTTCGCACCCTTGCCTACCTTTTTGAGCTGGCCAAGGCCGGCTCCACCTACACGCCCATCACTCCTGCAGACCTGGCAAGAGGTGCACCCGATGCCAGCTGGTGCCGGCCCTTGTGGGGGAGCTTCCCGCAGGGCGATGCACCTCAGCAACGCACACCCGCGTCGAGTGGTGCTGGCGACGCCCCTGCGGCCCAGCTGTCTACCCTTTCTTTGGCGTCCGAGGCAGGACTGGCGGAGAAGCTATTGTCCAGTGCCCCCTGGTGGTGCTACCTGTACAGCCATGAACCGGCTAAGGAGCCCGGTAAAGAGACGGCCAAGGCAAAAAAGACGCCTCCCAAAACGACAGAGCAGATGCTGCAATACTACCGAGACCGCTGTCTGCCTGACTGGACGCCAGTGCTTGGGCTGGACAAGAGCGTGGCGACGTTCAACGCACTGCCGCCCTGCCTGTTCATGCCCCTGGGCAGCCTGATGCACCTCATGGCCGCTGGGGGCAGGTACCAGGCGCTGAACGACACCGAGCTGCAGGCGTGGGACAAATTCAGTGACACGCGCAACCCCACCACCGGTAGCACCATGGGCGGCGGTGGCGGTGGCGGTGCAATGGCGGGGCCGCCATCCCACGCGCTGACCCGCAGCTCGTCATCCCTCATGACTCGCCACTCCACGGGCTCCCAGCCATACTCTGTGCAGACGCCGCAGGGCGCCTGGTCTGTGGCTGTACACCAGCCGCAGCCAGCCCAGTCCTCTGCCTTTGTGCAGTTTCCGCAGCCCCAGGCGCCCATGGCGTACCCGCCATCGCAGTTTGCCGCGGCGCCTGCCCCAGGCATGATGTGGATGGTACCGGGTGGCGGCGCCTACGCGGCAGCCGCGCCCTTTGCCACGAGCCAGCTGTTCCGCCAGCCTGGCCCCACCGTTCTGCCGCCGCCCATGGCTGGGTCCGACCTCGGCCCTGAACGCTCCTCGGACATGGGGCCGGTACGCAACGCAGAGCGCGTATTCCGCACCCAGCTGTCGTGCCCCACACCTGCCCACACCGCAGGCCTGGTGCGGCAGGATAGCCGCGGCCTGGACCGCCCTGCACCGTCATATCCCATGTCCCGGCCACTGGGGAGCAGGTGGTCAACGGCGGTGTTCCGATTGTTTACAGCCGATGCCACGCGGGAGCAAGCCGAGGCGGTGTGGTACTATACGCTGCCAAGCGACGTCCAGGTCTTTGGGCCCTGCACGGATGAGCAGGTACGCGATGGGCGCTCAGGCTCGTGCTGTGGGTGCTGAAGGTGCCAGTGTGAGCGCACCATGGCACATGGTTCATATCGACGCGCTGAGCAGCCGGCATGCCTTGAGTGACGCATGTGCCTGTTGTCATTGCCGCACCCGCAGATGATTATCCTCTACCTACGTGGACAAATATCCGATGAGCATTTTGCCTGTGGTTTGATGGCAGACGCCGGCAAATGCCCTCCCATCAGCCAGTTTGAGCGCATTGGTGCAATCATGAGTGGGGTGAGTACTGTGCACAGCTTTGACTGGCAGGAGCAGAACAAGGGCCGGGCTTCTTCAGGACACGCACCTTGCTAACAGCCCCATGATTGCCTGCAGGCAAGCTGCACTCAACCCACACCAGCCGCCCATTCAAAGTAATGCACGCCGCCGTGCCTTGTATTATGTTGTGCTGCAGGTTGAGGGAGGTGGCGAGTACCACCTGCTCTCGGCTGCCGACATTTCCTCCCTGATGGGCCCTCCTGATGGCCCTGAGCGCTATGAGAGGCACAGCTACACAGGGCCGCACTCAAGCGTGGCCGAGGCCGCACGCCGTCGCGGCAAGGCGGCGGCGCCCGTGCCGCCACGCACCGGGTCAAGCTTTGGCACCAGGCAGATGTCTGGCCCCCCCCCGGACCAGGCTGCTGGCAGATGGTGAGCCGCACACAGCAAGTCGCGCTGATCCTATCCAAGAAGCAAGCTTGATAGCATGAGGTTACGAAAGCATAGGCACATGGAAGTCAGTCCAAGCGCACGCTTCACCACATGAACCCTACCGTGTAGCTCGTTGTTGTTGGCAGTGCAACTGTTAGTCGGTTGTGCAGCGCCTTTTGAGCAGTAGTCAAGTTAGGTACACAAGTTAGGTTGCAGACCGCTGATATGGGAGCCACTTCAACCGTTTTCTTGGGGAATTGTGTTTCTCCACTTTTTGTTGTCGAAATTGTTTTGATCGCCTGCACCTCCCCACCCAACCTGCCCCTGTATATTGAAGGTGCACTGACCTTCGCCGCTTCACAATTGATTGTGACTGATTTCTTACTCAACCACCTTGCTTGATATTCTTGCTTGCTCTTGATCACATTGCTGAAGCCTGAGCAAGGGGCAGGCCTGCACTCATGCATGGCCATGCAAGCTCCATTTAACCCACTGATGTGATTCACAACGACACTGCAATTCCATGCGCGACGCTTCCATGCGGATGGTGCTGCTTTGAGTGCTGAAGGACGTAGCCCAGGGCGGCAACATGTTGATGAAAGGGGCCACACATGCCTGCGGGTCAGCAACGCTGCCCATGCTGCCACCAGCTGTCACCTGTGAGCACAACAATCCCAGCTCACACCCCAGCACGCAGAGCACGTTCTGTGCTCCCGTTCACATGGCCATTCCGCGCGATGGGCCATGGCCGCGGTGCTGCACGTCGATGTAGACGCCTTCTTCTGCCAGGTGCTGCCGTTGCCAAGCTGAGCACCCGGCCCTTGGTCACATGCCCGGCCTCAGGCGATCACCCCCATGCAGGTTGAGCAGCTCCGCCGTCCGGAGCTTCAGGGCAAGGCAATCGCCATTCAGCAGCACCAGGACATCATCTCTGTCAACTATGCTGCACGGGCTGCGGGTGTGCTCAAGCACATGGCTCCTGCGCAGGTTCTCTTCATGGGTGCACAAGGCAACACCTCCCATGCCTCTCACCTTGCCACAAGACAGCCAAGTTCAGCATGTGCATGGTGGTTTCCAAGCTGTGTCACTCAAAGAATGCTTATAGGTGCCCTGACTTCACACCGCTCTGCCTGCAGGCGCGAGAGCTACTGCACCGTATCGGTGGACAGGTGGTGCATGTGAGTCCTTGGCCGTCGTGGCGTGTGTAGGGGTGCATGCATGCATGCAGCTTGTGCAGCTGATGGCCATTACCCTCACGCTGGCTATAGAGCCCTGTGAAGCACAAAACGCGCTTGTGTTGCACGTTCCACGGCTTCTCTTGTAGGTGCACTGTGAGGACGGCTTCCGTGTGAGCTACCGCCCTTACCGCGAGATGTCACAGGCCCTGATCAGGCAAGTCCGAGGGTGTAGGGCTTACTTCATGCATGCCCATGCTTCATACACGTTCGCACCGCCCTTGTAGCTTGCTCTCGACCTTCCAAGAACAGTTTCAGAGCCCATGATTTTACTGCCATGCCGCCTGCGTGTGTCACAACCCTTCCTCTGAAGCGCAGGCTGGTCAAGCGGTTCCCAGCCGCTGTCGTGGTGCAGAAGGCGAGCATCGACGAGGCGTTTATAGCTTGCCACAAACCGGAGTCCGCTACAGGTAACCGCCAGTAACCACTTCTGGCAAGGTTCTTGCACTGTCTGCATGATACTCACAGGGCTGCGCACAGCAGCTGTGAAAGGGCATCATGAGAAAGTAGCAGCTTAACACACCATGTGTTGAGCCTTGAAATACAAAGCAAAGTCTGGCTGCTGCTGCTGCTGCAGGGGACCCCATGGCTGCTGCTGCAAATTTTGCGTCTGAGATCCGCCGTGCTGCTAGGCAGGAGCTGGGCTTGGTGGTGTCCGTGGTAGGTGGCATGTGTATGCAAGGCATGGCATGCAACTGAACTTCCGGAGCACACCTCGCTTTGGCGGCGTTGATGGCATCACACCCAGCTTGCACTGCAATCGGATCTCCTGTGTCGCACACTGTCCCACCACCTGCCGTTGAAATGTTTCTCTCCAGGCAAACTCGTTGTTGTTTCTGCTTGCAACTCCTGGTGCTTGACACAGTGCGATTACTGCACCTGTTGTTCGCAGTGGCCCCTGGCCCTATCCCTGACCCTGGCCCTGGCCCTGACCCTGGGCGCCCCACCAGGGTGTTGCCGCCAATCCTCTGCTTGCCAAGCTCGCATCATCACAGTCCAAGCCGGACGGCCTGAAGGTGGTAGCGACACAGGAGGAGGTCCAAGAGCTGATGCAGGTCACGCCTGTGCACAAGCTGCCAGGTCAGGTCAGACTGGTGCTTGGTAAAGGATCCAGGTCTTCTACTGACATGTTGCACCGGCTTGCTCTCCCTTGAGGCCAGTAGAGTTCAGCATTTGACTGAGCCACCTAACCGCGCCGGTACCAGCGTGGCACAAGTGCCTGTCCTGTCCCCTCCAGGCTGCGCATCACACGCTCACCCACATGCTCTTTGGTGCTGTGACTGCTCGTGTCACACGAATTGTGTGCGCTGGTCCCTCGATCCGTAACGGTGCAGGCATGGGAGGGCGTGTGGCCGACGCCTTGACCCAGGCAGGCCTCCGAACAGCCGCATCGCTGCGCACGCTGACGCCCCAGGAGCTGGTGGCGGCGACGGGGCTCAAGCAGGAAGTGGCGGAGAAGCTGGTGGACATGGTCTGGGGCAGGGACAGTACGCCTGTGGTGGATAAGGGCCCTCCCAAGAGCATCCAGGTGCGTCACGCGAGTGTGGGCAACGCCTGGTTTCAAACGGCATGAACTGAATGTAGATGGGCCGTTGGTGGTTCAGATGAGCCAGAGAGTAAGCGGGCCATGATGACGAGGACGCGCGCAACAAGCCAGCGCTGCAGTTGATTGCCATGGTCGTTTTGGCAACTGCCGTCGCCGCTGCAATTGCTGCTTACAGCGTGCAAGATGTTCCGCTTGTTGGTCACCGCCTGCCAATGCTGGTGCCCACACCTGCGTGGCTGGCGGGCGCAGGTACAGATGACGCTGACTCCCGTACCGTTGCCGGCTCCGCACGGCCGCAAGGCGCCCGCGGCCGGGGGCCCGACGGGCATGCTGATGCCACTGCTGGCAGGAGATGCAGACAGCTTCTCGCGGTTACGGCTGCTGCTGCAGGCCATGGCGGGCGACCTTGTCAGCCGAGTCCTGCTGGACAGGTGCGTTTCATGAATGCGCTGCGCTTGAACTTGCGTTGTTTCTCGAAGCGGGCTTTGTATCACACAAACACGCTCTGTTGTGCGTTGCGCAGTACAGTGTGCAGAGGCAGTCACGAATGCACCTGGCTCTGTGCACACCTGAGCCTGGCTCCGCACCCTGTTTGACTGTGCAGGCAGATGGAAGGACGCTGGCCAGCAAAGCTGAGCTTGCAGCTCATCAGCTATGGCGCAGAGGGCCGTACGACAAGCAAGAGCACAGCTTTCCCGAGCGCCGCCCTTGTGGACCAAGCTGCAGGTGCTGCAGGTGTGCAAGGGGGAGGAGGAGATGGATGTCTAGGATCGGTCACCACCGAGCATTCACAATCAACTCCGATGGTTGAGCATCACTCTACTGCCCCAGGCTGGCGCTGCCGCAAGTTAAAGTGCATGCATGATCTGGTATTCTGCAAGCAGCTTGCCTGAGCACACACCCTGTGATAACGGTTTGCGTGATAATGTGCTGCAGGCCCGTCGCCACGCCCCCAGCAAGCTGCTGCAGCTGCAGCTGTTGTTCCGAGGGGTGCCGATCAAGCACTCATGGTGGGCGAGCGGGCGGTGCAGCTGGATCCTGCGCTTCTGGCGGCTGTGTGCAAGGTGCTGGACAACATGACAACGGTGCGCTCGTGGGCTGGAGCACTGTTGCAGGCTCCTGAGCTGGCACTACCTGGCATTATCATCCAGGGCTGCAGCAGTCCACACTGCCCCCAGCACTGGGTCACCGCCCCACGCCTTCATGCCTGCTCTTACTTGTAGGCTGGATGGCGCGAGCCCCCTCAACCCCACCCAATCCTTGCTTGCACTGCTTCCAGGCAATGCTGGCAGCGCACGCTGCCGCGGCCCCTGTCACACAGGTGCATGTGGCTGTGTCAGGGTTCCAGCCTTTGCAGGCCGCCTCACATAGCATCACAAGCTTCTTCAAGCCACAGTCGTCGCCTGAGAGGCGTAGGCATTTGCAGCGCCCTGCCGGGTTGGAGCAGCAGACGCCACAGCTACAGGTCAGGATTGATGGTTTGCGATGGTACCGGTGGGGTGGTGGGGAAGCAAAGTTACGCCACGAGCAGGTGCACCTGCATAGCTTCATTTAGGCGCAGCTATGCTTGCCTTCCCTTGCATTACTGTACAACTTGTGTGTAACTCGTGTGCTGCATACAGGACTCTGGCAGACCATGCCAAGCACCTGCTGAGCAGTTGCCTGCTGGTGAGCAGGCTGCTGCAGCTGGACCGATCAAGCGTCAGCGCTTGAATTCCATGGCAAACCCTACTGCCACGTGCGAAGCGAGGAGCGCAAGCGAGCAACAGCAGCAGCAGCAACCACAGGAAGGAGGGCAGCAGCCAGAGCTGAAGCAGCATCAGCAGCGGCAGCAACAGCCACTCTTGCAACCCAGCGCCAGCGCCTTCCCTACGCCTGCAGCACACCTGGCCCCAACAACTTCACGCCCAGTATTTGACAGCACCGGCTCAAGCTGTATTGGGCTGGTTGCACTGCTGCAATTGCTGCCTGTTGGGCCAGATGCTGTGCAGTTGTGGGAAACGGCGGGACAGCAGCTGGATGCTCGATTACGTTTCCTGGGCTTGTCCAGATGTCTTGCGCCATCGCAGCTGCCATAGTGTGGCTGCACGCAGCACTTACAACGCTGCGCTAAGATGTCAAAAAGCAAAACAGGATGAAAGTATTGCAAAATGCTGAGGTGCAAAACAACTGAGAATAAATCATGTTTATCGTTTGTGTGTTATGCGGCTTGCATGTGTTGGCAAGCAGAACAGAGCATGATGTATGTTACGGGGCTGAAACAGTCTTCGTACGAGTGCTTCGTTCATGGATGCTGACCCTTTGCGGTTTGGGCGGTGCTGGACCACGCTCATCTGAGCATTCTTGCGCTCGCCGCTGGCCCCACAGTATCCTGCTCCACGGTGACAACGGCCCTTGTGCAACGGTGCTTGCTTGGCACTGTGCCTGTGAGAAAAGCTGAGGTTGAGGGTGTGTCGGAAGCTCTCGGTAACAAGCAAAAGGGTTCCGGGCCACCTGCCCGCATCGCCAATTGAACACCGCCAATGCACAAAGTACCTGGCTCGATTGCGCTTGCACGGACAGCGCAATGGTGGATGGCTGGGGACGCGTTTGGCAAACCGCAGGCGTTGGCCTCAGGGCGCACAAGGCGATGTAGCTCGCAGCCGACAGCGCCAGATAAGCTTCGCTTGAGAGCATGTTGTGAAGGATAGCAGACACAGAAGGTAGTTTGCAGTCGCATAGCGCGGGGACGAGAAAGGAAGCCACACTGGAAAATGAGGCTGAGTAAACCCAGCGCGCTTGGATGCACCATCAGCTCGCACATTGCAACTCACAGCAACAAGAGGACAAGCCAACATTCAAACTAAGCAATGGCTATTGTACAAAGGAGCGTTCAACACAGCTGCGTGCCGCCAATACCAAACAGTGTACTTGAGGAAGAGATGTGCATCATGGCGATCAAAAGCATGCGGCATCATACAGTCCAGCTACAACCTGAAACAAGCTATGCTCTAACTGCCGCAGCTAGCAAAAGCTACCCTGGCCGCGCCGCTGGCCACCTAGTCGACCTCCTCCACCTTCGGGCCGCCAGGACGCGCGCCACCAGCACCAAAGCCCGCCCCCGGCGCCTCTCCGGCCCCAGCAGTGCCTCCCTGATACGCCTTGGCAATAATGGGGCTGCACAGCTGCTCCAGCTCGTGCTGCTTGTGTTCAAACTCCTCCACCTCCGCCAGCTGGTTGGCATCCAGCCAGGAGATAGTGTCGTTGATGGCGCCCTCCATCTTGGCCTTGTCTGAAGGGTTAAGCTGCAGCTTGCCCTCGCGCAGCGTGTTGCGCATGTTGTAGGCGTAGTTCTCCAGCGTGTTCTTGGCGTCAACGCGCTTGCGGGCCTCCTCGTCCTCAGCCTTGTACCGCTCAGCCTCCTGTTGAGCGAGGAAGGGGCAGCAGCAGGTGAAAGGTCAGCAACTGCATCCTCACGTCAAAACAGCGCCTTGCAATACTCATCAGCCAGGCAGGCGCTCAAGTGTCAGATGACCCTGTCAGTGCTCCTGCAGGCAACTTGCCCCCCACCCTGCCTTTCCCTGTGCCCTCACCTTGAGCATCTTCTCAATGTCCGCCTTGGACAGTCTGCCCTTGTCGTTGGTAATGGTGATCTTGCTCTTGTTGCCTGATGCCTTGTCCTCCGCTGACACGTTGAGGATGCCGTTCGCGTCAATGTCAAACGACACGCTGATCTGGGGCACGCCGCGCGGCGCAGGGGGAATGCCTGACAGCTCAAACTTGCCCAGCAGGTTGTTGTCTCTGGTGCGGGCGCGCTCGCCCTCAAACACCTGGATCAGCACACCCGGCTGGTTGTCTGCGTAGGTGGAGAAGATCTGCTCCTTCTTGCAGGGGATGGTGGTGTTGCGGGTGATAAGGGTTGTCATCACGCCGCCAGCGGTCTCAATGCCCAGAGACAGGGGTGTCACATCCAGCAGCAGCAGGTCCTGCACCCTCTCGCCGCCGTGCCCCGTCAGGATGGCTGCCTGCACCGCCGCACCATAGGCGACTGCCTCGTCAGGGTTGATGCTCTTGTTCAGCTCCTTGCCGTTGAAGAAGTCCTGCAGCAGCTGCTGCACCT
This sequence comes from Chlamydomonas urium, assembly GCA_039880955.1. Lineage (NCBI taxonomy): Eukaryota > Viridiplantae > Chlorophyta > Chlorophyceae > Chlamydomonadales > Chlamydomonadaceae > Chlamydomonas > Chlamydomonas urium. Next base: position 24,265 of record JAWZTI010000086.1, on the reverse strand, counting down.
TGGGGATGCGGGTGGAGCCGCCCACCAGCACGACGTCGTGCACCTGGGCCTTGTCCATCTTGGCGTCGCGCAGCACCTTCTCCACTGGCTCCATGCAGTTGCGGAACAGGTCCATGTTGAGCTCCTCAAACCTGGCGCGAGTGATGGTAGAGTTGAAGTCGACGCCCTCGTACAGCGAGTCAATCTCGATCGACGCCTGGGCAGCAGACGACAGGGTGCGCTTGGCACGCTCACAGGCGGTGCGCAGGCGTCGCAGCGCACGCGGCGAGTCGGAGATGTCCTTGCGGTGCTTGCGCTTGAACTCGTGCACAAAGTGGCTGACCAGGCGGTTGTCAAAGTCCTCGCCGCCCAGGTGCGTGTCGCCTGCAGTGGCCTTGACCTCAAACAGGCCGTCGTGAATGGTCAGCAGCGACACATCAAAGGTGCCGCCGCCAAGGTCGAAGATCAGCACATTCCTGTTGAGAGGAAGAGCAGCAACGCAGAGAGGCGTGTGTCAGGTGACAGCGGTGGCGAAACAACACAGCCGCAACTGCTGCTGCAAACTGCTGAAAGTACTGCATGCACTGAAACAATCTCACATCACCTTCCGCCTGCCTGCTGTTTCGTCCCGCATCCCACCACACCTCCCTTCCCCACACTCACCTCTCTCCCTGACCCTTCTTGTCCAGGCCATAGGCGATGGCTGCTGCCGTGGGCTCGTTGATGATGCGAAGCACATCCAGGCCCGCGATGGCCCCTGCGTCCTTGGTTGCCTGTCGCTGAGAGTCGTTAAAGTAGGCGGGCACTGTGACCACTGCCTTCTTGACCTCCTTGCCCAGGTACGCCTCCGCCGTCTCCCTCATCTTGGTCAGCACCATGGCCGACACCTCCTCAGGCGCGAAGGTCTTGGGCTCGCCCTTGAACTGAACCTCAATCAGGGGCTTGTCATCAGGGCCAGCCTTGACGGTGAATGGCCAGTGCTCGCGGTCCGCCTTGACCACAGGGTCGGAGAACTTGCGGCCAATCAGGCGCTTGGCATCAAACACGGTGTTCTGTGGGTGGGCAAGCGCCAGGGGCAAACAAGGCAGGGTGTCAAGGTGCTGTTCTCATGCGCGGGACTCGTACGCAGGCTGACAAAAAGGCTGATTGCAGCGCCATGGGTCATGACATATGTGGCAGGCAGGCTGAGGCGGCAGATGCTATCCTGAGCGGCTGACCCTGACGCTGTGTACGCTGTGGCATTTGTCTGCACCCCTTTGCCCGCAGCACCCAAAGCCTGACCTTGGGGTTCATGGCCACCTGGTTCTTGGCCGCATCGCCAATCAGGCGCTCTGTGTCAGTGAAGGCGACGTAGGAGGGCGTGGTGCGGTTGCCTTGGTCGTTGGCGATGATCTCCACCCGGTCATTCTGCCAGACACCGACGCAGCTGTAGGTGGTGCCCAGGTCAATGCCCATGGCTTCAGCAGTAGGGGATTGAAATGTCAGTACGGCACATGTGCTTGCATGCTATGCAGCAAGAATGACTTGGCTGGCTGCAAGGCTGGCGTCTGCAGGTCGCGCGTCCTTTGCAAGGGAGCCGTGTGGAAGGTGGTGCAGGGTTTGTACAGTGCTGTGCCGCTGCGCGCCCCGGTACTTGTGCACGCATGCGCTGATGCCGACGGTGCCCTGGAGCGTGCGTCGTTGCGCGCTGCGTGGCCCCAATTGTAAAACGCAAGCAAGAAGCGCGGATCGCAGCCCCTGTTATTGCGCCCGTGTGCTGCCGTGAGGGCTACTCTACAGCCCCGCTCGCTGCCCGCTGATTAGCCTCACCAGTTGCCGACGACATGGTGGTGAGCTGCTGCCTTGGGCCGCTGTCTTGTTGCAGATGCTTGGGATGAGGGGGCTGGCGCTTGTAAGAGCTGGCTCGCAGTGGACGCGACAGAGCCTTTGAGACGTTCTGTAGCTTCCCGGTTGCAGTGAGAGAGTAGTATGCGCGCTGCCGCTGACATACTACCTCGAACTCTCCCGACTTGTCCCGACCTCTCCACGCATATCCCGACGCACCCAGACCGATCTGGACCTGCCGTGACGCCAGCAGGGCCCTGCTACCCGGTGTGCCGTTGGCCTGGCTAGGGTGCTGAAGCAGGCCTGCCCTACCTGCCCTAGGGTTCGTGGGCCGATGCGGCAGGTGGCTGCAGCAGCAGCAGACAAGCGCCTGCAGCAGCACGTAGCGCTCCGGGCTAGCCAGCGCTGGGCTTCCCAGCAGGCGCCAGAACCAGCTGTGACACTGGGGCACAGCACAGCTGCTGCAGCAGTGCAGCTTTGCTTTGCCACTGTTTGTGGCTGCTGACAACCAGCATTGGCAGTGTTCCGACGCTGGTGCTGAGGTGGCTCTCCTGCAGTTACACAAGTTTCAAGGCACTGGGCAGGCTAGGCAGGACTGCGTCACTTGTAACCAGGCATCTTGCAGCACCTTCACAGCAGCAAGATTTTGCCCTGCAGAAGGACATGAACCAGTCCCTGTTTGTGGTTGGCTGAGCAGTATGGTGCAGATCAGTCTGGGATTCCAGGGCACCATCAGGATGGCTCAACCAGGTGCAGCGTTAGTGGGGGTGAGCTAGTGAGCAGGGGCAACGGCCACGGGTACAGGGGTGATGTTGGGGCATGACGCTGACAATGCTGGGGCCAAGCAAGTATCAATGCTGTGTTGTACGATACACATTTGTCAACAGCTTCTGGCATTTGGCTGGGACTAGGCGTGTTCATAGAGCAGTGTGATTCATTGGGGTCTAGACGCTTTAGGCTTTGTTTGACAGAGCTGAGGGTTGGTGGGTTCGAGAGCATCATGTTTGACCTTTGAGGATGCAACTGGATTCCAACACTTGTAGTTCCGTAAGGTTTTTTAGTTCCTTAGTTCCTGAATTGCAAGCTTGCAATGCATACAACAAGAGCTTGCTGCTGCTACTGAGGTGTTATGCAATTGCAAAGGATGAAGGGAGTCAACATCCCAAAAAACTCTGGCTTTCGAACCCCTACCTGCGCAGAATGGTCAGTAGCAACGATAGGCCTATCGTTGCTACTAGGGCGCCACAGCGCGCGTAGGAGGGGTTGCCAGTTGGTTGCAACCAGCGGTTACAACAAGGTCACTATCACTACCGTTAGTTACTGCTGGGGAACAATCGATCACATGGCTCAAGTCCTTCGAGAATTCTCTGCCACTGGCTTTAATTGATCAGCACAAGCATGATGAAACAGCAGTCACATACCTCACGATCATGAGAGGCCAGCCCACCATGAGACACCCCTGGCGCAAGCTTCATACTCTGAACTATGAGATGGTGCCGGTGGGCGCGCCGCCAGAGTAACAAGGTCAAAATTTTGCTGCTGCAAAGGTGCTGCAAGATGCCTGGTTGCAAGTGACGCAGTCCTGCCTAGCCTGCCCGGTGCCTTGAGACTTGTGTAACTGCAGGAGAGCCACCTCAGCACCAGCGTCGGAACACTGCCAATTCTGGTTGTCAGCAGCCACAAACAGTGGCAAAGCAAAGCTACGACTGCTGCAGCAGCTGTGCAGTGCCCCAGACAGTGTACATCGCCTTGTGCGCCCTGACGCCAACGCCTGCGGTTTGCCAAACGCGTCCCCAGCCATCCACCATTGCGCTGTCCGCGCAAGCACAATCGAGCCAGGTGCGTTGTGCATTGGCGGTGCTCAATTGGCGATGCGGGCAGCTGGCCCGGAACCTTTTGCTTGTTACCGAGAGCTTCCGACACACCATCAACCTCTGCTTTTCTCGCAGGCACAGTGCCAAGCAAGCATAGGTCGCCAGCAGTTTTTCAACTCGCTAGGCGGCATGTGCAGGCGGTATCCGCGATCACAGGGTTTGACTGATGAACTGCCTGACAGGGAGTCCCTTTGCCCTGGCTTATGGTAGAACAGCATTTGCAACATTTATTCATTTGTTGTGGGTTCAGGCATGCTGGCTGCATGATGTGCGGATTGGCAAGGTTGTCAGCTTGAGGCGTTGGCAGCTCATGAATTCATTCCAGCATCTTGTTGCAGTGAACATTGTGTGGAAATTGTGTGTAGAAATTGTGTCACTTCAAGTGAACAGGGCTTGTACCTCAGCTCTGCCTATACAACAGCGAGCAAAGGCGGTGCGCCTGCAGCTTGGCTGACGCAGATTGTAAAGCAGCACAAGACGTGAAGGGGCACACGCCACTGCACTCAACAGACTACGCGTGCACGAGCAGGCAGCAAAAAATTGTAATGGGCTAATACCAAGACAGGAGGGCAAGTTATAAAATGCAGCCTGGCTTTGAAAGCGTGATTGGAAAGGCTCGCCACCATGACATGGTTGTGCCAACAGGTTCAAACAGGATAGTGCTAGCGGGCTGCTTTGACGTCATTTTGAACATGTGAGAAGGCAACGCTCAAAACTCAAGGGCAACAGCTGCACATCACAGATGGTGTGCAGAGCATGCTGTAGAGCGTGCCTGGCGGCGATGTTCATGGTAAATGCCAAGTGGTCCACCAGATGCACGACACCAAGCTGCATCATATTGCGCGATGAAGTTGTTATGAAGAGCCTATGCGCCCCAACAAATGGATGTCACACGCATTTATATTGTCCTCCACCCAGATCTTGAGCACAAACACAAGTAAGGCAGCTGCGACCTGACATGTACTGACGTATAGCGGTTGAACACTGCTGCCTGCCGCTGCTGAACAGGCAGCTCATGAATCAGTATGCTAATTATGCAGATTTTCTGGGTTAACCTTGCGGCGGTCTTGTGTATGAGTCGCTCCTATGGCGCGTGCTGGCACCAGCTTCACTTCAATCAGCGTGTGCCAGCAAGTGCAAGGAGGCCTATATAGGAGGCCCACATGTGCCTGAATACAAGCCATTGTCCAACCTAGGTTGGCCTTTCATAACCAGCATGGCTCAGTGGCTACCCAAGCCAGTCTGACCAGTGTGGAGGGCAGCAAAGGAGCCATCAGGCACCTGGCCCAGCTGGATGTCACGCCACAGGGCATCCAGCGTCTGAGCTTCGCCCAGCACCCGCATGTCCTGCAATCGCTGCGGTCCTGCCATGCCGAGGCCCATTGAGCCGTAGGGGCGTGAAGCGGCCGCATCACGGTCCAGCACTGCAGTGGCGGTCGACCAGCCAGAGGTGGCAAGCTGCACGCTTGCGTCCTCCCTGGTGCCCATAGCCTGGGTGCCGGACAACATGGCCTGTGGTACGCTTCCGGAGCTCCTGGCCGTGCCTAGCATCGGTCCGTCTGCGGACCAAGAGGCTAGCTCTGCACCTGCCTGCACTGCCGACAGCTTGTGCAGCAGGTCGAGCTGGTCGACGGGCAGGCAGGTCTGCAGGTGGCAGGCCTCCTGGGGCCAGGAGGCGGGGCGTGGCGGCTTGTTAGGCTGCCTTGCGCTGCTCAGGAGGGCCGCATGGCAGTCAGCAAGCGGCGCAGTGGGGGCAGCCGTAAGGAATGGATTGAGCAGCTGGGTGCCATCGTGAGGCAGCACGGGCGGCTGTGCCGCGGCCTGTGACAGGCTGGCGATGTGATTTGCAGTCATGGGGATCATGGATGAGTGCAGCGGCTGACCCCAGACCTCCTGCCCGAGCGAGAGGTCAAAGGTGTCCAGCGCGCCAGCCACAGGCAGGTAAACCAGGTTGTTGTGGGGCTGGCCAAAGGTCATGAGCTGCATGTCTGTGAAGTGCAGGCTCTGGTAGCTGTCCAGGATGAGAGGAGCAGTGTCCCCCTTGTTGTCCATCAGGGGCATGGCGTGCTGGCACCTGATCGTGCTGTCTGCGCTGCTGGTCTCTGCTGGAACTCCTGGCAGGATGCCGGGCATGTGCCGCTTGCTTGCACCGCCAGCAACGTCACGCTCATGCAGTCTCTGCCTGCGCCTGTTGTTGTGCCTGGCAAGGCGTTCCCTGCAGCTGCGCCTGTTGTTGTCAAAGGCCTCCAGCCCATGGAACCGACCGCAAAGCTGGCAGAACCGGCACGCCTCGCCCTCGATGTCCACCTGGTCTGCCTGCAGCGCGCACAAAGCGATGCAGCTGTATCCATGAGTCTACTAGGCCTCCGGATGTTGAGCTCGGAATGCAGCTGTTGCCAGTGGGAAAAGCTACGAACGTCAAGCCAGGCGCGAACGCACCTTCAGGTGCACCTCGCATATCTTGTAGCGCTGGTAGTAGTGGCGCAGCTTGGAGAGAGGCGCCTTGCAATTGGGCACTTGGCATGCGATTCTCCCGCACTGCATCGCATGCCATGCTGCGTCCTCGCTGCTGCAACCTGGCTCTTCCTTGATGTTGTGAGGCATGTCTGTGCGCCTTGAAGGCGACACTAGGCAGCTGCGTAGCGCACTGTATGCAATTGCCGACACAGAGAGAAATGGGGCATTGTAGTCTACGAAACGAAGGGCTGTTCCTTGCGTGCGACAGGCAGTATACAATAATCTTCACGGGGTCACCATCTCGTGCAGGACATCTGCCAGCAGCCCACGGCCATGAACGCGCAGTGGCGGGCATGTGCCCGCCAACCATGTGCTCTGATGCATTCCCGCCCCCCGGTGCACGTTGCCCGTTGGCATGTTGCCGCGTTGCAACAGTGCAATAACCAGCAGAAAGGCCAGCGTGACTCATGCTGACCGTCAGATGTGCTGCACATCTGACCAGGGACCATGTGGGGACCACATACAATGTACTGAAGCGTCTATATGGGCGCAGCAGCGCAGCTTGTTGGTCATCAGCTGAGCTGAGCTCACCCGACGCTGCCGGCACAGACACCCCAAGCAATTTGCTACTCCTCCTCATGTAAAGCAATTCGCTTCTTATCTTGACCATCTGTTCACTCGCCTGCATGATGCCTTCTGCATCGCCAAAGCCCCTTTCCAGCTCCTGGAAGTTTCCAACGCAGTCGTGTCCATGCTGCGTGCTTTGGACTGACAATGATGTGACGCCTGTTGTTGGTGCAGGTTGTGACAGTGACCGCTGCCTACGAGAGGCTGTGGAACGATCTGAAGGGTGGGAAGACTGTGATCAACCACAGCGGTTTCTGGGCAAAGTACAACGCGAAGATTGATGAGCTCAATGATAGGCGGAAGGCACTGAAGTCTCAGTACAACAAATGCTACCTGGAGCGGGTGAACAAGCTCAACGGCAAGATAGCACATGCAGTTAGCAGCAGGGGAGGCGCCAAGTGCAACCCCGCCAAGGGTGGCGCCTCCCCCATCAGCTCTTAGCTGGGCATGATTTTCTGTGTTACAATGCTTTGGTGGCAGCAACGCTGTAACGCACCATGATCTATTGCATGTGTGTGCGTGACCAAAACGAGCAGCACCAGCACACAGCAACTGCCATTAGAAAACCCTCAGCATGAGCTCAGGCGTTCCTATCCCGCAGCTCCTGTGTAGCGAGGGTGCGCGACTCGTGTGTTTTACGGTGCCCAGGCTGAATTTGCGGGGTTCACACAGGTGTGGGTCGAATGGGGTGCTGCGTTTATTGCAGGGCACAGCAGTTCTGCATTGAGAACAAAGCATGGATGAGTTGCCAGACGACATTGAAGTGCTGAAGCGTGCGCCTAGTGTCGGAGGCGCAGGGGAGCATCGCATGGTGGGGAGCCGAGCAGCACCATTCAACATGCTGGTCATACGTGCCAAGGCAGCAATTGCGAGAGTGACACGACCACATGCGCCGGTTCTGTAAAAGCTCGGAGCCTCAACGGCTGAGGGCCTTACCTGAAAACGCACACGAGGACACTCTCGAGCGAGGTTGACGGTGGACGCACCGCAGTGCCGCCTAACAGGCACCCAATGAGACATGCTAGCGTGTTTGAAGGTCAGTTGCAGTCAGTCTCGCGACCCAGGTTGCATGCGCCTCCAAGGTCAGGGCACCACGCATAGACGCACCTGAATCGTGCAGGCCAGCGGTTGTCTCGCGGTACTGTGTACGCCTGCCGTTGGCTTCAAAGTCAGCCTGGATCTCCATGACAGACATCAGCGTGCTGCGGTGGTTCCTGTTGTTTTTAGCACAAAGAGACAGGCTTTTGTTAAGGCAGGGGCAAGGGCTCTGCTGCATCTGCGTACTCTTTAAGCATGCGCATGCGCACCTCAACTGTGCTTGGCAACCGTCAACCGCAAGTCTTCGACTGTTGCCTTCAGGCTCATGACATCTGCCCTCAGATCGGTCACTGCTTTCACCATGTCCTGCTGGAAGCTGCTGGCAGACTCTGAGTGTGACTGCGCCTCTGTTGCGATCATCCTACAGGTATGCAAGACAAAACACCATGTGGAGCGAACGCGACGGGCGAATCCATGCTGACTGCATGCATGTGCTCCTGACACATCTCAGCCATGGTGGCACAGCTGGTGTCTGGCTCACCTGTACCACACAGGTGCTTGTTTCTCTGGTGCGCTGCGAGAAGCAACCGCAACCTGCATGCATGCGTTGAACCGGTTTTGTCAGAGGCGCACTCGATCATATAGATCGAGAGGACGTGCACGCGCATGAGGCGTTTACAGAGACTGAGTTCGTAAGCCAGCTGGTTTACGAACTCTGGTGTGGCAGCCCCAGCACACTGTAGCCCCATCGCACGGTCACGAATTGTTGAACAGGCCAATCACATCACAGTAGCAGCAGCGTTTGCGGCAAAACACCCTGTTGCACTGTGAAGTCAACCAGAGCAGGTCAACGATCACCAGTGTCTGGGATACTGCCCATGTTCCGACACCAGAATGGCGGTGCGCCTTGTGTTTGCAGCCTGGCGCTCGCTGCCCCCACAGACCGCACCAGCCAGCCCTGGTCTGGCATTGGTGTAATGATTCGAGCTCACACGTGCCTGGTTTGGCGCAACCAGGCACGTGTGAGCTCGAATCATAACACCAATGCCATTGCAAAGCTGCCAGGTTCGCAAAGGCTGCGGGTTGTCGGAAGCAAGGGTCTGGACATATGTCCATGCATGGGCAGCCCAGCCTGTGTGCCCTTGTGCAGTGCAATGCCCAATCAACTGGGGACACCCTGGTGCATGAATGTAGGAGGAGCAGGTCCCACTGGGTGATGAAGACCTGTACCGCTTCTGGCAGCTCTGCGGCCGCTTCCATGCCTTCGATGCCTTTGATGACAACAGGCGAAGCTGCAGACGCAAGCTGTTGAAGCACAATGAGCGGGGCAAGCTGAAAGAATGCGAGCACGCATGTGCATTTTGGTTCAAACATCGCAACCGTACCCCGGCCTGCTAGTGCGCATGTCAGCGCGCATCTTGGCAGCCCTGTTGGAGGCACCTTCAAGGCCCCTGCACCCCTTGCAAGGCCTTGCGCATTCAGTGCACTGCTAGGCAGGCCTGTCAGGTAGCAGCTTGCAGCACGACACTGTCGCGTCGTTGTCCACCTGCCTGTCAGAAGGACACACCAGAGGAATTACCTGCATTTACCCTGGATGCAGATGAGTTGCTTGATCCTGCTGTGTGCTTGTGCACATGATCATGAAACAGGTAAACCCGTTTACAGTCCGTGCAGTACCACAAAAACTGATGATTGATCCGTTGCGTTAAGCCACCACCTGATGCCACTTCGTTTGGGTGGAGACCTTCTGGTGTGGTCGCTGTTTATGGTGTCTATTCGTCCAACATAGTTGTTACGTCACATGCATGGCAAGTTGTTGCAAGCTTGGTCGAAAGGGTAGCATGCTGCAATGTGTTCACCAGCCCCCCGATAGCGTTGGCAGTACAAGAACTTTGCCTGACTTCAGGTCTGGGGCGATGTGTCTTTGCCCTGACCAATCATGCATGCCAACACACGTGCTCTGCTCAGCACCCCTGCATCTTCATCTGTTACAAACAGTGCTTATCAAGCACATGTCACAGCGTTTTCGGCTTCCACGTCATCATGTTTTCAACACCCGCAAGCAAGCTACACTAAGGCTTGCTCACATTGATAGAGCCAGCAATGTAACTCCATGCTGCTCCAGGCACTGTCCACAAACACCACGCTGTGCTCGGCTCGCCTCCACAGGGGATCCCTGTGGGGGCTGCTGGTTTTAAGAGTCGTGAATTGTGAACCCCTTCATTTAGCGTAACAGAGCGCTTCATTATGTGGAAAGCTACAGCGCACAGCCATGTGTGGGTGTGAACGTTCTGCTCCTCTGCCTCGTGGCTTGCAAGCGTTCGTATGCAAATTACAATGCACACTTAGCATGTCCTCAGCTCAGCGTACTTGCTAAGGTAACAAACAGGCCCTGACTCACACTTCGTGCACAAGCAGCAGACACATCCTTGAGCAAGTATATTGACAGCGCACATGTGCACGCTGCAGAAGTGCTGAATACCCACTCATATTCGGAATATGATGTGCCTTAAGGCCTAGGGTTGCTGAACTGAGGTTAGATTATGTGTATTCAAGTGTGAACAAGGTTCAGTTTGTCCGCAGTGGCGCGCTGGAACTTTGTAAAGCACGACTCCCGCCCGCAGGAACAACTCTTACACAACTTGCAGACACACAGCGCCTCGTTAGCGTGAGCCACAGGCATGATTTGCAGACACAAGGCATGGCCTTCGCCGAAGACAATGCTCCTCATGTGCATCGTTAGGCCAGGACGCCCTTTCGGCGGTCAGGTGTTCCCTTGCCAGTCTCGTGGGGAGAGATTGATGTGCGTGGGGACTTGAGGAACACTGCAATGTTGGTGCCTACTGCAATGTTCTCGATCGGAAGCTCCTCGAACATCTGCTTCAAAGGCGGGGCAGCGCAGACAGTGTTTGAGTGTTTTTGGTGGAGCGACAGGCTGTGTAGCCAAAAGAGCCAAGCTGAGACTGACTGTTGCACGATGTACACCCTTGCCTGCAGCCCAAGCGCCTAGATGACATGCTAAGTTAGCATTGCGAACCCAGGATGATGCAGGCTGTGCTTGCCCTGATACACTGTTGGCCCCCGCCTCAGTTGCAGCAGCTCTCCCTTAATGCCCCAGGAGTATCCTTGTGCCCGGATATGAAAAACCCGATGCATGTGAAGGATGGCAGCCATTGCACTCGCTGCCCGCACATGCCGCACACGTCGCCCATTCATGGCGGCATGATGCTGGCTGCTCGCACCGTGGTGGTCCGCGCTGTAGGAATGCCCAAGTGCTGCTGCAGCAGCGGTGCCATGCGCTCCACCAGCATCTTGCGGACCTCGGGGTAGATTTGCAGGGCTGAGGCCTTCACAGTAATCTGCAGTAGCAAACGCGCATGTACATGCACTCCTTTGTGAGCCAGGGAATCTGGTGGGCAAGTCAGTGCTGAGGCAGTGCCCTGGGTAACAGCTGCCATGCGTGCCCATCTCACATGGGCTGCTGGAGTCTCCAGGTCACCACCAAACGCAAAACACTGGCCATCCACAATGTGCGTGTGCACATGGTCGGCCGGGCACTGTTGTGTAGAGCAGCAAGGCCGCGCGCGACATAGGTTAGCAAGACCTCTGAAGGCGCTGCGTGCGTGCAACGTCCACAAACTCCGGCCTGCACCTTGATTTCATCTGCAAACGCCGCTGAATTTGCCGCGATGAACGCGCGCTTGGCCGTGATATCGACGCCGTGCACGTTCGTGACAATCGTGATGACGGGCATTGTGCTGCTCTGTGGGACTGCCAAACGTGTCACTGTTGCGCATAACAGCACCCAACAAGTGTGGCAACAGCATAAAGAAACAGTGCAGCAGCACAGTTCATGCGCCGTTCTTGTTGCAGCAACTACTGACCTACAACACCTATCTTCTACCCTTGTTCTGCTTGCCTTGCGCCTTGCCAGCTTGCTTGGGCGCAGGCGCCTGCCCATTGCCTGGCTGGCCTTTCCCTGCCTTCCCTGACCCTGCATGCTGCTTGCCAGCAGTCGGTTGCTGCTTGGTCGCAGGCTGCTGACCCGTTTTGCTCTGCTTGCTAGCCCCCTGCTGCCCCTGCCCCTGCTGCTTGCCCTTAGCTGGCGGTGCTGTTTTGCCACCCTTCTTGCCCGCCTTGGCCGCCGCCGCTGCCGCCGCTGCTGCTGCCGCCTTGTAAACCGCCTCAGCATCGTCCTCGTTGTCCTCATCCTCCCCCTCCATCTCGTCCCCTCCACTCGAGCTTGGCTCATCCCCAAACTCAAAGTCATCCTCTGAGCCGACTGCTTCGATGCCCAGCTCCTCCTCATCTTCATCTTCTTCAGCACCCTCTGCGGCCTCCTCCTCCTCCATGGCATCCTCATCTCCCTGAAGACAAAAGGAACCCACATTTAGCGTGCACAGTCAGTCCGCAAGCCACACCCTTCCGCACTGTGTTTGCTGTACTGCGCACATCCATGAAACTGTTTGTGACAACGCACACCAAGGTGCAGCATTTCCGGCAACCCTGCGCTGCCTCCCCACACCTTGTCCAGCTTGATTCGCTTCCTCTTGGGTGCGTCCTCCTCCTCCTCTTCCTCCACCTCGGACTCGCCCTCGACATCCTCCTCCATGTCGTCCTCCCCTTCACCGCCCTCAGCCTTCTTCTTCTTGTTCTTCTTCACGCCCAGCTGCAATGCAGATGAACAGCAGCAAACGCCAGCCATTCAATGCAGCACTTGAGCATTGCTTGTGCATGGCACGGACGCTGCACACCAACCATGTCCCTACCAGGCATGCAAGGCACATGAATCATCCCTCACTAGGCAGCGCCAGGCACATGAACCTTGGCGAGCATAATTCTGATACATGCGCAGCATGGCGCAACTGTTCCTGTCTTCCGCGATCAACACATACACCAGGAGCCTTGACCCACCACATCCTCAATGTCCGGCTCTGGTTGAAGCTGTCTCGTGCCAGCGTCAATCTGCTCTGCGCAGCAGCAGCAAGAAGGCAACCTCTCACTCACTCAATGATCCACACAGTAGCACCATGCAAACACGCAAATCACTGGCGGCGCTGGAGATGGCACAGCACAGCCAACCAAGGCGCTGTTAACGTGCGCATGCCAAATGCCCATCCAAAACAACAGCCAGTCCCTTGCCTTTGTTGCGAAGGTACTTCTTGCCACTCATATGCCGCTTGACTGCCTCTACACTCGTCTCAAGCAGCTGCCCCGTCACTGTGCAGTACAACATTGTACTGCAGCCACCAGCACAGTTGCACATGGCAATTATCTTGGGGGCAAGTTTGGAAACAGTGGGCTTTGCGCCACGAGCGTTCAAAGCACCCCCTGCAGCGTTTCTCAGACACTTCCTGCAGTGCCTCATTAACTGGCTGCTGGGTGCTGTCATCCACGTCTGTGTGAACCGGCTTGAGCTGCCTGCATCGCAACACTCACAGAAAGTTCTTGGAGACAATGATGTCAGGCTCGAACTGCGACAAGTTCTGCTCTGCATCGAAGCGCTTCTTGAGCTGAGGGAAGCGCTTGCCACTGGTGAGTTGCAGCAGGTAGAAGCAGCAGGAGCAGCAGTATTTGCGCAAACGGCACAGTTTTCATGCCGGTGTGGGTGCAGATGCCACTCTGCCTGCCTGACCTTTGCGCAAGCAAGCTGCCCTGCTGACGCTCCAGCATAGTATGCCATGCCGTCAACACCACGCACGGGCATGGCACCAGCCGCCGGTGGGCTGATGGCGGCTGGGTGACGCATGGGAACCCTGGTCCACAAGAGCTACTGGGCTGGTGACCAACCCGCTTACTTGATGAAGGCGTTGACTACATCGAAGCGAGGCGGGAAGCAGTGCCCGTTTGGCAAGCAGCAGATTCGGCCGTCTGCTTGCACCTCAAAATAAGGCTTGAAGCGGTTCAGCAGCTTTGTCAGCTGCGCGTCCATGATTGCGAGCGATTGGCAGCACCGCGCTCTGTCAACAGGGGTGTGGCCGCGCCGCCATAAATGATTATGATTTCACAAAATAAGGTTCAAGATACCGCGCACACAGGTGCAGCAGAGGAAGCGAAATGCAAGTAAGTATTGCCTGGACATGCACTCAGCGATTGGGGTGACTTGTTTGCGCAACTCGCCTTCTCTTCACTTGTGGTTAAGCGGGCCACATTGCCACTGGCACTGGCACACACTGGCACTGTTCCTGCCTTCATGCAGCCCCTGAAGGTAGCTCTCCCCCAGGCAACACATGCAGCATCTGAGCAAGGATCTCTGGCATGCCAGGACGCCTGTACTGTGACATAGAACGTGGGGAGCACGAACCCTTCGCATGCAGAGCAGGTTGACTGAGAGCTGCAACCTCACCGCGAAGCTTTGCCCAACATCAGCGCAATCAACATGTATGCTCAAGAGTGATCCAAGTGATTTTTGCAAGATGCCTGTGAGCAGAGCGGTCACGCCACGTTTCATGGGGCTTCGGTGCCACGTATCTGGTTCACTATGCGGGTTAGCTCGCGGCTGAAGTCACGCTCCGACTCCAGCTCCTTCAAGATATCATCTCGGTTTAGCAATGCCTGCAGCCGACACCCAGGCCCAAGAGAATGACATTGGCACACTGAAGCAGTCATGCTGACTTCATCTGCAGCTAATGCAGCCTCCTTGCCAGGGAGTAATCTGTTGTGTGCACTGATGTGTCAAATCAAGAGGCAACTGCAGCTCACCTCTCACTCAAAACTGGTCGCCCTGCCTTCTCACCTCCTTCATTTGCTCCTTGAGATGCACCACGGTGCTTCGGTGCTTCTCGCTCGTAGCATGTGTTTCAGCCAGCTCGTTGCGCAGTTGTGCCGCCAAGTCCAGCGCTCCTGTGCACACATACCGGCCATGGTGTCACAATCAGCGTCATGCAGCAGACAAAGGTGCCTTGAATCCATGACACGCCTGCCTTGCAGGGCTGCGCTCTTGGTTGCATGGCTTTCGCATCCTGCATCCTGAATCTTGCATGGACTGCATGTGCAGGCGGGGCTCAAGGCCCACTGTCGCAGTCGACTACCTAGAGCAATTGCTGCTGCACCCCTGAGGTGGCAGCTGTTAGACATAACACGCAACTATTGATACTCTCATGTATGAGCAATGGAAGACACATTCACTCTCGGGCATGTGTAAGCTTGCTCACCCTGCAGCTTGGCGTCGCTGTCCTGCTGCAACTGTGATAGCTGTGACTCATATCGCTCTCGCATCTCCCTTAGTGCCTGCTCACTCTGCAGCGCTGAAAGCTGCAGTCGCTGGTCCCTGCAAGCAGCAAACACCGCAACCAACTTGGAAGCCCTGATACAAGGGCCTGCAGTCCAATCCACGCAGCATGCAAGCAGCATGCTGAGGCATGGTGCAGTTTGTTGCAAGGTTGCAGGTTACGCAAACCGCAACCCCACCTGTCGTTGACCACATCATCCATTGACTGCTTGACCTCCGCCCTGAGGGCCGCCAGGCGTGCCAGCGCCTCATCCCGCTCGTGCTGAAGCCCCGCTGCAGAGGACTTGGCCGCCTCAACCTGCGCCCACAGCTCGTCGCGCTCCTTGCGCAGGGCGTTGTGCAAAGCCAGCAGCTTGTCGTGGTTGGCCGTCGCAGCTTCGTACTGCAGCACAAGCATTGACGGGGCGGTTGTGAGGCAGTGGGATATGAAGGTGATTGCGTGAGAACGGGAGTGCGCACAGTCATGAGGTGAGCTGGATTCCAGATAAACAATTGCCTCGGCCACAACCCGTGAACGGGCGCTTCTATCAGCTGCAAGCAGAGTGCTCGAGCCAGTTTAGCTTCCTGACCTGCCGCTGAAGGGAGGTGTACTGCTTTTCCAGTGCCGCCATCGTCAGCTCGTGCTGCTTGTGGGTGGTACCGGCCTGCGTGTCGTACTGGCGCTGCAGTGCCTCCAGGTGCACACGAGCGCTGTGGTCGAGGTCCACACGCTGCCCCTCGGCTGCACGCAGCTGCCCCTGCAGCGCCTCCATGCCCTGCCTGGCAACTGTGGCAGACTGCTGCTCCACCGCGAGCAACTTCAGCAACTTTTCACGCTCGCTCCGCAGGAACTCGCCACGTGCCGACGCTTCGCGCGCCGTTGCCTCTGCCGACGCTGCGGAGCGCTGCGCAGCCGCTGCGGCCGCGGTGAGCCGGGTGCACTCGGTGCGCTGGGCTTCAAGCGCACGCTGCAGCTCCAAAGCGCGGCCCTCGGCGTCGCGGCTGCTGGAAGTCGAGTGCGCTTGCAGCTGGGCATTGGCAGTCTGCACACACGCAACGATGCAGTTGTTGGCATGGCACAAGCCAGACAAGCATACTGACACCATCCGCTCTTGCGCACCCTGTTTCTGCCGTTTGCTTTAGTTGGCTTGTCATGCACTGCACTCTTGCTTTCCCCACCTCTTCTCCACCTGTTTTGAGGAATTTTCACCTGCCCCTGCTCACCTGCAGTGCCTCAGACGAAGCCCTCAGGTCCGCAAGTGCAGCCTCCTTCGCCGCCACCTCTTCTTTCACAACCTGCAGCTCGAGCTTTGCCCGCTCGGCACCCTCCTCGCTTGCAGCCAGCCGCTGCGCCGCGCGCTTGTACTTGAGCATTATGGTGCTGTTCTCGCGGTTGAGCTCGTCCACAGCGCGGGCGTGTTGCTGCTGCAGGCCGTTGACCTCGTTGCCAATGTTTGACAGAGCTTCCTCTAGTGCCACACGTACCGCTTCCTGTGTCACCTGCTTGCCCACGGCAAATAAGCAAAGCCCCTCCGTAACAACTCACGCTAGCCAAACTGACGTGCGTCCTACCATGGGTGATGGCAGGCATGCACCTGCATCCGATCCAACACCCGACCCACCTGCTTTTCCGACTCGGTCCTGAGTGCTTGTCGCAGGGCATCTGCCTCAGCGCCCATATCCTGCACTGCCTGCTGCAGCGCCTGCATGGACCCGGCTTCAGACACTAGGGCATCCCTCTGCCGCGCCAGGTTGAGCACCCGAGCCTCCAGATCATCGCGCATGTCCATGGCACGCATACCCTGCAGCGCATTGATGCAGCATGAGTGCCAGCAGGCGGGTTGGCATCGTAGAGTGGGAGGGAGGGAAAGGACTGCAGGGAAGCGAGGCCAGTGCGGCACAACGCTTGAATGCAAAGAACACCGCCTGCATCCGCAAGCAAGTTGCAGGCAGCCAGTCCAAAGAAATCTTTGCCTACCCCAGTTGCCCTTGACCTCAACTTACCTGTGAGTCGCCCATGAGGAGCCTGTCCTCAAGGCGCCGCCTCTCGTGCCGCAGCTCCTGCACCCAGGACCTCAGCCGCTCCTCCTCCTGCTGTTGCAGCGGTGCCCCCACATCACGCCGCACGCTCCCCAGCCCTCCAGCTGGGGTGTACCCCAAGCCGACAGCCCCCGCACCCAGCACACTTCCCATGCCACCACCGCCTCCCCAAGCTGCCCGCGGCGGCGAGTGCGGGTAATACGCACCAGGTCCTGGCGTGGCAACTGCTGGGGCACTTGGAGCATATGGCGGTACAGTGCTTGCCAAGTTGGGGTTGTACCTGCCGGCCAGCCCTGACCCTGGTCTTATGGTCCCAGTGGCTGGGCGCACCGGCGCCCCCCTGTGAGAGGGCTCTGTTGCAAGGCCCACCCGCCTGCCCGGGCTTCCCGGTCGGTATGTCTGGCCACTGGCTGCACCGTAACTGAAGCTGTCAGTCGCCCCATACAATGTGTTGTAGGAGGACGCAGGGCGCTCCCTGAAGGTGCCTCCACTGGGGCGTGAGTCTGTGTCAATGCCATAGCTGGTAGTCAGGCCCCTTGCAGCTGCGGCTTTGCTTGGGGAAGTGGTGCTGCCAGGGACGTAGGTTGAGGCATAGCTGTTGCTGGCTGGTGCGTCCCTTCTGGGGCTGAATGACGAGCCAGCCATGTCACCTGGCCGCAGCAGTTCCTGCAGTCTTGTCCTTGCGGCCTGCTGCTGCTGCTGCTGCTGCTGCTGCAGCCTCTGCGCCAGGCTGGCAGCGGACTCCTTGAAGCTGTCGGTCGCGGCAACAGACGCCGCCCGTGTGACGTCGGTAGCTGATGAGGGCCACTGTTCACCCCTGCCCCCAGAGGACGGAACGTTCGTGACTGTGGCTGGGCCTGCCCCGCCAGCGCTGCTTGGTGGCCTTAAGCTACCGAGCTTCTCCAGCAGCTCTTGGGTCCCCCGGCGTGCGGTCATCTCGCCAACCAATTTGCCCAGGGTGCTGCTGGGTCGTGAGGTGCCCTGTGAATGAGGTACCATTGATCAGAAGCAGGAATAATGCACAGCCGTGCGCACACAGGCATGGTTCCCTGAGGGGCATGGAGGAGGGTGGAAGCTGAAAGGCCCACCTGCATCATGCTGTCGGCACGCCTGCTTGCACCTGCAGCCAGAGATGGGGTGGAGGCCCGGGGCCCAGCGCCACCCGCATCGAAGGTGCGAAAGGAGCTGGCTGCAGCATCTGAGTAGAGGCTCATGGTTGTGTGTGCAGTGGGAGAGGGCATGGTCTGATGAAGACGGTTGCAGTCACAGGTCAAGCTGCGGAGCTTCAGTCAGTACCATCGCAACGCCGTGTGCCGTTGGAAAGGGAATGCAATCGCGCAGGTCGACCAGTCAAAGTCAACGGGCTGGCTCGTCGGTGTGGAATCGCTCATACAAACCCATCGTCCACGTGTGCATTGCCAGCTGCAAACGATGCTGCTGTGCGCCTCTGCCTGTCGTGCTTGCAGCTTGTTGCGGTATACCGGCACGTGCCACGCACACGTCGCCCCACCTGCGTTGAGCGTTAGCCCTAGCCGAGCGTTTGCGCCTGCAGCCACGAGGGACGTCTCTGCGCGGGCTCAGGAGACGGGCACCACCATGCTGACTCCGGGCTGTGACCTCACCAAGGCCAGCTGCCAGGGCAAATGTGACAAGTAGGTATTCCATGCTGCATGACGGGCAGCAGAGCACAGGAGCACAGGCATTTATCATGTGCTTTGCCATTCCTGCAGGTACACACCCCTGGTGACTCAAGAAGACCTGCGCTGGCTGCTGCCATGTGTGCCAAGGTGGCAGCTGGCACCTGATGGCAAGGCCCTGCACCGCAAGTTCACAGCACGAAACTTTGGGGCAGGTAGAGCTGTCTATGTTTCAGAAGCGCATCAGGCTTGGGGCTCCCTCGCGCTGACAGTGCATGCTTGCGCCGTTGTGACACTTCCTGCCTTCCAACGCAGCTGTCGACTTCTTCTCCAAGCTTGTGGCAGTTGCTGAAGCGGAGGGCCATCACCCAGACCTGCACCTGACAAATTACAGGTAGCTTCCTGCTTCAGGGGCAAAACTGAGTTGGTTCTGCTGTTGCCCTGCTAGAACAGCCAGGTCAGGATGTACCACACAAACGTGCTGAGCCACGCCACTGCGCTATGCCGCGCCCCTCAGAGACGTGGAGGTGGTGATCAGCACCCATGCAGCTGGTGGCCTGACGCAATTCGACTTTGTGCTGGCGGCCAAGCTGGATACCGTGCCTATCGACTACTCACCAAAGTGGCTTCGGGAGAACCCTGAGCCTGGAGCAGCACCTTCAACAACGCAGTAGGCTTCGATGTACATATCCTTTTGCTTGTCAGGATGTTCACTGAATCAGGTTCGCAGGGTGTTGACGGGCCTACTGTCTCACAGTTTCATAGGTTTGCTGATGAACACTTTCCAGAAAAGTTTGCTCGTTTTGTGCATGGTTGGTGGCAGTGCAGATCCTGTTTTCCGCTCAAAATGCAACCTAGCAGCTGACACCCATTTTCATAACAAACTTGATGTGCTAGATCCCTCCCTAGTGCACTAGTGAAGTGTCCGAAGTCATCTCTTACCCTTCATTGCTGGTTCAGCTGAGCTGCCTGGAACATGCCACACAGCAGATCGCTCACACCAGCCGCTCGGGTGCCAGGGCAAGGAAGCGCACGGCCCCATCCATACCACACGTAAGCATGCCATCCTGCAGACACACCACGCTCGTTACGGGTGTGGCAGTCATTTGCTGCTTGGCTGCAGCTGCCGATTGTGGAGCACCAGCACCACCTGGTCCCCCGCCAATCGCCCTGCTCAGCAGCACAAGGGGGTTCTTGGAGGCAGTACAGTGTACCTTGTGCATCATCGTCACAACCCGGCCGCTGGCCACGTCCACAACTGCAACGCTGCCATCCTTTGCGCCTGACACCAACAGCTGCTGCATCGGCAGCGGGAGGGGCGATGAGCCGCCGCCGCTTGCCGTTGCTGGCAGAGGCATGCTCACGCAGGCAGTGGGGGCGGTGGCGGTGCCCGACGCCCAACAGGACATAGACATGACCTGACCATGATGAGCTCTGGGCAGGCTCCACAGCGGTGTGCGCGAGTTGAGCATGCGCATGTCCATGGCTGTCAAATCACCTGCATTGGGGGTGGGGGACAGGCAGTGGAGCAGGTGAAGGAGTAAGGGAGAGCAGTTGACAGCGGCGGGCATTTAGTCAAACAGTCTCAAGTCGCAACCCTTAAATGTCCACGATGGCCCCACATGGGCTCACGGCACTCACCCGCCTCGTCGCCAAACACCAGCACCGGCCCCGCCGCTGCATGCACTAGCGTGAGTGCCGTTGGCTCGCTCCTGCCGCCCCTCAGCTCCGCCACCAGGCCGCTGCCCGGAGGGCTCAGCGTGTCCCACCAGCACAGCGTGCCGCCGTGCTCGCCGCGCCCGCAGGCGACAAACTGGCTGCCTGTGTCGCCCAGCAGTGCCAAGTCATTACCTCGCTTCTGCAGCACCTGGAGGCACAATAGGTCGGGCGATGGAGGCGGGTGCAGGGCGTGGGACATGAGTTGTGTCCCATAACGCATTGGAACCCAGGCTTGGCAGTTGCAGAGCACCACAGGCTGTTGGAACACCGGCCAACAGGCATCAGCATGAGCGTTTCTGCTGCTTGCTTGAGAAGATTTTCTGCTGCTCGCTTGAGAAGCGTTTCAGCTGAGCAGGTTACAGGCTGGTCAGTCAGGCCTGCATGCAGCCCTGCAGCTGCGAGCCCTGATCAACTGCACTCACGTGGTTCGTCCAATCTGCATAGCCGACCCCTGCCCCTGCCAGCCTGTCCTGGCGCCACACAGCCACCAGCCCTCCCTCGCCCAGGCCTGCAAAGTGCGAGCCGGTGCGGCTGTAGCGAATGCTAGTGGCGGTGCTCCAGTGAGGTGTCTGTGTTGGGGTCAAGGGCCGCGGAGCGGGTAAGTGCAACATGTCCCTTGTGCAGAACATGAGTGGCACGGTGCGAATGCAATCGGAAGCACCGTCAGAGGCAGCAGCACCCCTTCATTAGCATCAGTGGCCAGGCCTTTGCACCCACCACCACTAGGTCCGGCAGCAGCTGCCGGGAGGTGTGGCGCGCCCGGGCCGTCGACTCCAGGATGGGCAGGTACGTCGCGCGGGAACTGCGCTCGCCATGCGACCACAGGAACACATGGTCGCTGCTTGACCCTGCATGGAGAGAACGGAGGACCCCACGCCCCAATAATTTAGTGTGAGCAGACGGTCAGACACCTGCAAATGACTCTGCCTGCAGTAATTTGTGTAAGAGCACTTGCACGTGCGACCCTCTGCAACCAGCCAGCTCCCATTTCTGTATTGTGCCTCAGATTACTAGATTGTGCCTCAGATAAGTAGCTGGTAACGGGGCTCGCCCATGAGCCCAATCAAGGCGCCAGTTGCGTGCACCTACCCGGCCAGCTGCCTACACATTCCTACCTGATAAGAACCAATCCCGCTCTGGGTGGGCTGCCAGCGCAGCGGCATGCATGGTTGATGCCGTGGCAGTTGTCTCAGAGGCACCCGGGGTTCTGTCCATTGCGCCCCAGGGGTCAGGGGTCCAGCGCACGTGGTCCAGCACTTGCTGCATGAGACCCAGGAAGAGCGAAGACGGGGAGCGGGAGGGCGCCGTGCGGCCGCAGGAGCCGGGCGCGCTCAGGCCACCCCACAGCAGCCCGCTGCGGCCTGCAAACACAGGCAGCGCACATCAAGGGGCACGCAGCAAAGCGGTTACGTACTGCCGCAGCGATGCTTGACAAGGTGGGTCAGCCAGTGTGTACACTATTTGCCAGGGATGCAGTCTTTGCCATGGCTTCAACAGGCAGCAGTGCACATCCACAGGTGCACCTAGCAACTTACCCAGCGCTTGAGGCGCCTGTGGCAGAAGGTGAAGGATCCCAGCACCCAAGGTGCACACCCAAGAGCAGAAGACAACCACCTCATGATGACGTACCTGTTGCGACTGCAAACGGGCGGCCATGCCCATCAGGCGTGATGATGCCCGAGCAGGTGGCTGCGAAGCACTTGTCGCCCTCAACGCTGATCACCTCCAACGGCTCTTCAAACAGCGGTGCAAACGTTGTCAAGGCCGCCGTTGAGGAGCAGGCGGAGGCAACGGAGGAGCCGGGCGTGGGCGGCTGCGAGGTGGAGGAGCGGCGGGAGAGGCCCTGCTGGTGGGCCACGCCCTGGTGGTGGGAGCGATGGCTGCCGGCTCTGGAGGCGCCGGGGGGGCTACGGCTGGGGTGGTGGCCTGCGTCGTGACTGGAGCGCCGAGGGTGAGCCCTGGCACCTGGTGCACCGACGGGAGCAGAGGCGCCTCCCCCGCCAAAAGCCTGCTGCCCGGGGCTGCGTGCGAGGGAGGTGCTGGGTGGGTGACGCAATTGGGGTGGGGGCAGCAGAGGCCACTCGTCCGCCAGCACCGTGCCGGCCGCATGCGCCACCAGCGCCGCCAGCACTGCGCCCGGGGTGCAGTCCAGCACTCCGTCAACCGCCTGCAGCGCACCCTGTAGCACCGGGCGCACAGCAGCGGCGACCGCGGCAGCTGCGGTTGCCGAAGCACCCGCTTCGTCGGCGTGCGCCCCGGGGGTGGTGCTGTGGGCAGCCCCAGCTACATGAGCGCCTTGCCTGGCCGCATTTTGCGGCATGGGAGCGTTGGTGGGCGACCGCTCGCCGCTTCTGATGCCATCCTCGGAGCTGTGGAGCGCTCCCGCCGCCGCTGCAGCAGCAGCTGCCGCTGCCCTAGGTGCAAGTGCTGCCGCCAACAGCCACTCATAGTCCCTGGCGTCCGCGATCTCCCTTGCATCTGGATCTGTATGGCCTCCTGCCCCTGATGCACCACCGCCACCACTACAGTGACTACCATCGCCACTCCCTGCTGCATAGCTGCTGCCAATGTTGGCGTGGCCTTGGGGCTGCGCCTTGGTCAGGCGCGCAGCTGCTAGCATCGCCTCGAGGGCAGCACCAGGAAGTCCCGCTTCGCCCAGGGCAGCAGCTGCACCCCTCGCCAGACCTGCCAGCCTGGCTGCCAGGTCGGCAGGTACCTCCTTGCCAGCCAGCCGGTACAGACCACAGCGTAGCAAGAAGTCGAGTGCAAAGGGGTCCACGTCTGCTGCGCCAGACCCTGCCTCGCGGACGTTTGACTGCTGCCCAGTGCCTGTGGGCGTAACGCCGCTGCCAGCGCTGGGGGCGGTTGTGTTGGCGGCGAGGTGCGACGTGCGGTGCTGTGCGCTGAGAAGGCGCAGCATCGCGCCCTCGGGGTCTCCTGAAGCACACAGCAGTGCCGCCTGCACCACGTGCATGAGGCAGCCATTATGAGAAGAAAGCAACATGCAGCGCTTGGAGCACATTCCAAAGCCTTGACGGCCTCTCCAGCTCTTGCCTGTGCAGTCTACAGCAGTGCTTTACAGGTGCCTACCACTATTCCCAGCACCACCAAGCGCCCCTCACCTCAGCACAGGCGTCGCCTTTGACGAGAGGCATGAGATCCTGCTGCACCAGACGCCTGCTACAGGCTCCGCCAATGCCAGTTCCTGCGTCGGTGGCCCCGGGGCTGGACTCGAGCAGACGTGCAACGAACAGCGCCAGCTGTGGGTCGCCGCGCTCATGGGCCAGCACACCCACCTGTTATGAGGCAGGTGTGGCATGCAAAGCCATTATGCTCTTAGTTGACTCATAAGCCAATAGCGGATTGTAGGGTGCACGAGGTCTCCTACATCCCTTGAACTCTGATGCTGAGCAGGCAATGTCATGTTGCCTGCACAATATGTTCCAAAACAGATGCTTGCCCCAATCCACCCGTCCGCCACATCCGCCGCTCACCGCATCCCAGTGCTGCCCGGCAAGGATGAAGAACGCAGCAGCCAGCTCGTAGCGGTGCTGGCCCAGCAGCGCAAACGCGTTCTTGGCCGCCGCCCGCTTGCCGTCCTGGCGCGAGAAGTCTCTCGCCAGGAAGTCGGCGATGCGCGTGTTGTTGGCCTGGCGGAACAGCGACTGCAGCACGGCGCGCTTGCCGAGCGCGAGGTACATGAGCGCGCACTCGTATGGGTCGCGGTGGCGCGAGAACTGGCTGCGCGCAAGCAGCTCTGCGACCGCCCTCGCCGCAGCGGCGTTGACCAGCCACAGTCCCGCCCCGAGGCCGCGCAGCTGCGGCCAGGACACCGCGCTGGCGCTGGTGGAGGCGGCGGC